>JAPKLY010000793.1:51936-72890 GCA_026898435.1 Prunella vulgaris | reverse complement strand
TGACCATGAAATATCTATCACCGACAACCTTATCAAAGTCAAGATTGAGAAGACATGATCAGTATAGTAGTCTTGAATTTAAAAATTAATTGTTATAATTTTAGTTATGGGGTTCTTTCTTCAAAGATTGTTTTCTATGATTAAGGTTTTTTATGTTTATTTTAAATCAGGTGTACATGTGTTAATTAATGTGTTAAAATGAAATCGTGTTAATTTATTATCGTATCTATGCAGTTCATACATAGACTGTCAAAACCAAAATGAATATACACCCGCGATTAATTTCATTATATCTTGATGCTTTGTTATGCTCCTATACACTAATATATTCATAACATCCAAATAAAATTTAATCATTCTATTAAATTTATTAAAAAAAATGCATGATTTCACATTAATCCTTACAATATCTAATTACTTCCATTGAAATATATATTCAATAAATACCACTAATTTAGTGCAGCCTATACCCAATACAAAGACACACTGAAAATCAATTGATAGTCCTTTCTTATTAACATATATTTTTCTAGGACAATATTTATTTAATAGTAAACAAAAAAAATTCTTATGCAGCCATCTAATTTCAGGATACATTTTTTTCTAGAATAATAACTTTGGAGGGTTGTGTATTAAGAACGTCAATTCTATGACCTTGGCAATGTAGGACAATATGCATTTCTCAATATTATGAGAGTACTAAATATATCCTCTGCATTACTCAATTCAACGCCTTAAAATATATAATTTTTCATTACACACCTGACACTCCATATCGCTCAACCTACCCCACCTCCAAAAAAAACAAACAAACAATGTTTTACATTACTTGAAGTTCATAAATATAGTATTCATAGATTATGAAATTAAGAATTATTATATTATATTATAGTCTTAAGCTGAATTAAAGGGTAAACAACAATTTTTAATGCACGAATGATTATTTAATTTTTGTTAAGTTTGACTTATTCAAAATTTTATTAAATTAATGTCCACAAAATCGTATTTATATTAAAAAATATGACAAAAACTTATATAGCCGTAGAAATTTCCAAAAATAGACTTAAAATAAATATTAAGCCACGCGTGCATGGGCATGTGATACCCACAAAGAAATACTAATATATATTGTATACTCCCACTCACGCCTGGATTGCAATGTTCCAATGCAAATAGCAAAGTCATTCACTTTTTTTTTTGTGAATCAATATAAAAACATGAATATTTATTTTTATAAAAACATTTATTTATTTATCTTTATAGAAATAATTATTTTTTCATATAATAACACATATAAAATAGTAAAGAGCGTGTTATTACATGAATCAATTTACTTAAATTTAAAGGGATGATGATTAAATTAAAAACACATATTTATTCTTATAAAAAATATTTTGCCTTTACAGTAACACATATTTGCCCATATAGTAACATACATGTGTCTATATAGTAACATAAACTTAAGAACAAATACTCCCTCCGTCCATGAAAATTAGTCTACCTTTTTTGTACGTCGTTTAATGCAATATGTCGGAGGATATTATGGAGTATTATGAGGTCCGTTCACGAATTTAAAAATTGTGTATGAAAATTATGCATATAGTATTTTCATATATAAGTTTTACATTCGTGAACGGACTTCACAATACCACCCTTCGACATATTGCATTAAACCACATGAAAAAAAGGTAGACTAATTTTCATGGACGGAGGGAGCATGTGTTACTATTGGAGTAAATGTGTGTTACTATATTATAAAATATTGTTATTTAACATATATTCATTTATTTTTATAGAATAAATAATTTTTCACATAATGCAAAAGCAAAATGTGTGTTATTATAAGAACAAATATTGTTTATTCACAAATATACCTGGATTTAAAGGGATGATAAATAAATTAAGAAAACACATTTATTTCTCATAAAAATATATTTTGTCCATTAGTAACATACATTTGTCCATATAGTAACACAAACTGGAAGACAAATGTGTGTTACTATCTTATAAAATGATGTTATTTTACATACATTCATTTATTTTAATAGAATAAATAATTTTTCACATAATTCAAGAGCAAAATGTGTGTTATTATAAGAACAAATATTGATTATTCAAAAATATTTATTTATTTTAATAAAATAATTTTTATTTCATATAATAACATATGTATTACATGAAACAATATACTTAAATTTAAAGGGATGATGAATAAATTAAGAAATACATATTTATTCTCAAAAAAATATATTTTGTCCATTAGTAACACAAATTTGTCCATATAGTAACACAAACTGGAAGACAAATGTGTGTTACTATTAGAACAAACGTGTGTTACTATCTTATAAAATGATGTTATTTTACATACATTCTTTTATTTTTATAGAATAAATAATTTTTCAAATATTGCAAGAGCAAAATGTGTTTTATTATAAGAACAAATATTGATTATTCACAAATATTTATTTATTTATAAAGAAATAATTTTTATTTCATATAATAACATATGTATTACATGAAACAATATATCTAAATTTAAAGGGATGATGAATAAATTATGAAACACTTATTTATTCTCATAAAAATATATTTTGTCCATTAGTAACACACATTTGTCCATATAGTAACACAAACTGGAAGACAAATGTGTGTTACTATTAGAACAAATGTGTGTTACTATCTTATAAAATGTTGTTATTTTACATAAATTCATTTATTTTTATAGAATAAATAATTTTTCATATAATGCAAGAGCAAAATGTGTGTTATTATAAGAACAAATATTGATTATTCACAAATATTTATTTATTTTTATAAAAATAATTTTTATTTCATATAATAACATATGTATTAAATGAAACAATATACCTAAATTTAAAGGGATGATGAATAAATTAAGAAACACATATTTATTCTCATAAAAATATATTCTGTCCTTACAGTAACACACATTTGTCCATATAGTAACACAAACTGGAAGACAAATGTGTGTTACTATTAGAACAAATGTGTGTTACTATCTTATAAAATGATATTATTTTACATACATTCATTTATTTTTATAGAATAAATAATTTTTCACATAATGCAAGAAAAAAATGTATGTTATTATAAGAACAAATATTGATTATTCACAAATATTTATTTATTTTTATAGAAATAATTTTTATTTCATATAATAACATATGTATTACATGAAACAATATACCTAAATTTAAAGGGATGATGAATAAATTAAGAAACACATATTTATTCTCATAAAAATATATTTTGTCCTTACAGTAACACACATTTGCGTATATAGTAACACAATTTGGGAGACAAATATGTGTTACTATTAGAGCAAATATGTGTTACTGTAAAATTAAATATGTTTTATTATGTGTATAAATATTTATTTGTAATATTATATTAAATAAATATTTTTAATTAATATAATAATTAAAAAATTTTAAAAAAAAGAGTAATTGGCAACCGCTTGAGCTGTTGGCGGCTGCCGGCTGGTGATGTGAATATATATTAGCGGGGAGGGGGAAATTAGTTTGTATGGAGGGCAGCATGTAGGGGAGCGGAAAATTAGCTTGTTTGGAGTGGAGGAAACATTTTTCGGCGCGTGGTTTACCTTTTTATTTTTTTTATATTTAAAAATTTCTACACAGAAATTTCTATGTAAGTGTTGTTCATAGTAATAATAAATAAATAAATAAATAAATAAATAAATAAAGATAAGGCTGCTAACTAATTAGGCGATGGGGATTGAATTGTAATGTCCAACTCCTTATCAAATCATACTTATTGAGAAGGTTCGGGAGAGAGGAAGGGAAAGAAGAAAGAAAGAGGACAGAGGGTTTATTTTCTAGTGCTTGATTGAATGTTATTAGGTAACAATTTATGTGTTCTTTAGTTAAATTTACTACTGTGATTATTAAAAATATTAAATGAAGTTCAATTTTGGGTTTGTCATGTAGTAGTGTAAATTGAATAATTAAATAATTAATTGGAATATATATATATATTCTTAATGTATAATTGGCGGTCAGAATGTTATTATATGCAATTTGATTGTTAAGAACTTAAATTAATTTATTTGAATTTGTAAATAATATTTTATATATTATTTATATTATATTTATATATTTGATAAATATATAAATAATATATCACATATAAAGCTTAATTATATTTATTAATTAAAAGGGAAGTTAATTAACTGCAGGCAGTTAATTTCCCCCTCTGAATTGGGAATTTAGAGGAATAGGAATCGGACAGAATCAGTCTACGACAGAATATTCCTATGCTATTAGTTACAAAAAATCATCACCAAAAGAAAACATCGAATTCTTCTGATATAATACTATTCGTGGATTTTGGTATGCACACTCATTTGGTACTGGATCCTGAGTTCGTGGATTGACGAAGATATCAATCGGGTTAGACAATTATTCCGATGTGCAATTACAGGTTGGCATTCGTCTTTCTCGTTGTTAGTGAGTCGTTGATTCCAACATATGGTATCAGAGCCCATATGATTGGTATCACGTTGTCCTCACTGAAGCAATTTTTTTTGGATCATATGCTGTTTGTTTTTGGAATTCCTGAGATGCAAGTTTATTTTGGATAACAGGAATGCAATTATTATATTTTTTGCTGTCATTTCATGGGTTAAATCCAAATGTGCTATATATATTTTTTGGGTATTCCTATTGATATCTGTTTCTGTAATCATGTGTTTTCGCATAGGAATGTTTATTTATTTTGCTTCAGTGTTAGGATTCGGGTCTTTTTATGTCTAGAATGAATTGTAGGTCGGCTGATGACGTTGATTAAATTGAGTTTTTAGAGTCCCGTTCGAAGTTTTACATTTCTGGGTTTATTTCAAAATTGCTCAAATTCATAATTTTTTGATATGGTATGAAAGCTCTTGTCACCAGGATTTCGGAGATATTTTTTTTGCAATTTTTGACTTTGTATTTTTAGAGATACGTTTTTTTTTAAAAAATTGAAATGTAGGGCAGATTTGAAAAGATTCAGAAAGTTTGAGGGCTTGTTTTTTAGAATTCGAATTTTTGGAAGGACTGAAAAATAAATTTCTTAAATCGTTTTTGGTCAAATCGGCAACCGCCCGCTGATCGGCCGACGACCGGCTTCGGTGGTGGCGCGTGATGGCGACGTGCCGACGTGCGGTGGTACGGCAATGGCACGTGAGGGCCACGTGTCGGTGACTAGTGGTGGCGTGTGAGGCTCACGCGTCGGCAGGTCAGAGCTCCGCCAGTGGCACGTGAAATGCACGATCGGCGTGTGGCAGTGCATGGTCGCAGTCAGTTAGCTTCTGGTGGCGTGTGGAGGGGCGTCAGACCATTTTTTAACGTGTTCTTCGCGTGCTACTATATTTTCTGGACTGTTTTATGTGTTTTTGATATTTTTTGAGCTGTTTTTAGCACAATAATTACATGTTTTAGCACTTCATATGTGTTTTTTTAATTAGAAAATCATGTTTAGATGTTTTTGGAAATTGTTGTGTGATTACGGTTTTCTGCGAAAGTGGGAGCCAAAGAAATATAACTTTATTACACTTATGAATATGCCTAATGCATAATGGGAATGATTTTTCCAAAGTGTTGTGTTTGAGGAAATTCATGTGTCAAAGTTTTATTTATTGATTTATGGTCAATCTTTGGTTGCTCATTTTTCAGGTATGTATATCAGAACAGTTTCCACTCCTGACATGAAGACTAAGTTTGAAGTGTTGCATAATTTCATGCATTACAAGATGAAGCCATCCCACAACCAAAGAGACCATTTCGTTGAGATGTTAGAAATGTTCAACCAATTGGTGTTTTTGATAAACAACTGTCTCCTTTCCATCCATTTAATGACGGATATACATGCTCCTACCACTTGGGTTAGGACACTTCCGCACTATTTACGCAAAACTTTTTGGGATGAATATAGATCCCATAGAGACAAGCCAAATGGCCGGGTTGTGATGGAGGCTATTGCACTAGCTTCCCTAAAGGATGATAGTAGTTGAGCACTTAAGACTGTATGCTCGAGGATGAGTGGAGTTCGTCGATCAGATCTTGTGAGATTTAATGGTCATGAGAATGATCGAATAAAGAATACACACTTAGATCCTATGGAAAAAGCAATATGTAGTGCTGCGACTAGAGGATTCGATAGAGCAAGAATTGAAAAAACGAATGATAAATTGGCTCGCTCAGTGTGTAGACGTGTTTTTCGTAACTATTGAATTGTTTTGGTTGTAAACACTTGGTTTTAGCTTCATACACTATGATAGTTCGTTTCGGTTGTGGATTATTTGTTTTAGCTTGATACAATGTGGTATTTTAGCTTAATACAATGTGGTAGTTTGTTTATTTCCTCTTAGTTTGAAATACATGAACTATTTTACAGTTTTATGTTTTGAAACAAAAGTCTTTTTTTAGATGCATGCTTAGATCGAAGATTAGTAACTTTAAGTTATTTTTCGACATCAACTCTTGTGTCGATTTTAAGATGTTTTGTTTAGCTCAAAATAAGACTTTACATAAAACACCATTAACATTAACGAATCACTTTTTTCATAAAAGACAATAACTTCAAAATCAATAGTAGTTGAGCTTAAAAAAGGAGAAAAACTCAATGGGGACAATTATGACATATGGCGTCATAAGATATGGTACGTCTTGGATGAACAAGACACGGTGGATGCTATAAACCAATTCATGGAAGATCTGGGAGTTGGAACGGGTAATCAAGGAAGGAGAGACTAAGAGGCTTACCTTGCGTGGAAGAAAAAGAACTCCACTGCACTCGGTATCCTAGTAAGTTTGGTGATCGATAAAATGATCCATGAGTGTGAACAACACAAATCTGCGCATGATATCTGGGTTTATCTGTGTGAGAAATATGGTGGAACGTCTGTTACCAAACTGAGACAGTTGACCATAAAGTTCGACACTTATAAGAAAAAGCCAGATCATAACATAAGACAACATCTTAGGGAAATATCGAATATGATCCTCGAACTTAAAACTGTTGGTCACTCTCTTTCTGATGAATAGATCCAAGCTCTGATATGCTCGCTGTCAAATCAATGGGAACACCTTAAGGTCAATTTGGTCCACAATGAAAGTATTAGAATTTTTGGTGATGCAGCTCGCCATGTGGAGCTGGAAGATGAAAGGCTAGGAACTATCAAATCCTCTTCTGTTGCCTTCTATGCTGGTTCTAGTTCCAAAGTAACTTCAGGCTTCAAGAGAAAGAGGAACTGGAAGAAAGGGAAAAAGGGTAAACGATATAACAATGATAAATCAGTGAACAATGCACAAAACAAAACTGATGAAAAGAAGGGAAAGAAGAAGCATGTGAAAAAGAATAAGAGGGATAAGAACAAAATGACTTGCTATAACTGTCATCAGCTAGGTCATTTTGCAGCCCAAGAGGGACAAGACTCAGGTGCAACAGACCACGTAATAAGAGACAGGGGAGCGTTTGTTGATTTTCATCGTGTTCCACAGGGGACAAAATGGATATACGTAGGAAATAATGCTCGTGTTGAAGTCAACGGAATTGGAACTTGCAAACTTGACCTTGACAACGGTCGAGCTTTTATTCTACATGATGTACTATTTGCTCCTGATATCATGCTGTTGGTCCCTTAAGTGGTCAAGGTCTAGAGGGGGGTGGGGGGGTGGGGTGAATAGACCTTGAGTCAAAATAAAATTTGTCAAACTTTTTAAAAGAGGGGATTCTAGAACCTTACAGTAACCTCTTAAAGTTCAAAAACAATAAGTCTACAAGAGGTTTTAAAAACAAGACCACATAGGTTATAGCTGTGGACTAGAGAAGTCTACAACTGCAGAGTTTAAAACTTGCAAATAAAAAGATAACTTGTAGACAAGAAATCAGAGGCATTCTCACACTTAAAAGTGTATTGAGAATACTCTAATGTGCAGCGGAAAATAAGTGAGTGTTAATGAAAAATAATTTAAACAGATTTAACAGCTGAGTAACTTAGACAAATCTACAGCTGTAGAGTCAGTTTCTTTGTGAAAAACATAAAGTTTTATGCACTTGATTTTAAAAGGATGATGAATGTAACAAGTAAGTAAATATGCAATACAGAAAGATAAATGACAGAAAGTAAATAAACAATATTTATAGTGGTTCAGTGTCTATGACAAAGACAACCTACATCCACTGTTACACCACGTAGGAGCCAAATTCACTAAGACAGATCACAAAGATCAATACAAGTAGTTCCCACTTAGACCTAGGTTCACTCAGATTCCTATTCTAACAAGAGATTATCTACCCTATTCACTCAGAATACAACTCACAAAGAGTTAAGAACCTCACAAAGAGATATCTACACTAAGTAGAAATAATAAAATCGGTGAGGGAACAACAACAAAAAGTGATTCTTTCTAAGAAAATCCTAACCAACTATCCTATGAATCACACAGAAAATAAAATCTCTCTCTTTGAAAATTGTTGGCTGTAGACTTGCTTAGGCTGAATGCTTGTATGCGCAGGGTTGTTGTTGTTGCTTCCTCTAAGAACATCTTCTATTTATAGATTTAGTGGTGTGACTTATCCGTTGGGGATTTCAAATTGGAATTCAGGATAAGGCTCCTCTCTCTCTATTGACATGTGTGAAGTGGTCCTCATCCTTCACACAGGATAATACTGATTGTACTATTGTCCTTTTCTTCAGAATTCTGTCTGTCTTCAAACTAATCTCCATTATTCTCCAGAATCATAGAAATAACCTCCTCTTAAATATTTTTTAGTGAGTGCATGAAAGCTACACTAATTGTGCTTAAGGGTCTTCATAATCTTCAATTAATCTTGGACTTGTACTTCCTCTCTTCAAACGCTCTTCTCAACTATAGGGTCTTCAACCTTGCAGCTGCAGAGTCCTGAAAATACAAAATTGGCTGTAGAGAAACATTACAGCTGTAGGGTCATGTCTGGCTGTAGAATGATCAAGTATACAGCTGCAGACTTCTCTTACAACTATAACTTTCAAAAGCCAATTTCCTTAGAACAAGTGTTAGATTAATTTCACCACTTTAAACATATGTTTTGCACATATCAAAATCTAGAACAAGGTACTTAACACAATCAAAATCTTGTATGTTTCAGTTATACTTAAATTAGGATACGATGTATTGTTTACTAAAGACTCGGTTTTTATTAGCATGGATAATGTGTATTATTGTCATGGATCTATTTATGATGGTTTTATGGTTTTAAATTGTAATCGAACATCCTTTAGTTATTATGATGATTACTCATATTCGCTAAATGCATGTTCTTCTAGTACTGCTTGTTTAAATGTAGACATTTGGCATGCTAGATTAGGTCATATTGGGCAAGAAAGGATGAACCGTCTTGTAAAAGAAGGGTTATTGAACCTTACTTCAAAAGTTGAGTTATTTAAGAGTGAACACTGTCTTACTGGAAAAATGACTCAAAAACCATTTGACAAAGCTATAAGATCGGATCTTCCATTGCAAATAGTTCATTCTGATATTTGTGGTCCTGTTAATGTGATAGCCCGACATAGAGCATATTATTTCATTACGTTTATTGATGATTATTCACGTTTTGGATACGTCTATTTGATTTCTCACAATCTGAAGCATTGGATTGTTTTAGACGTTTTATAAACGAAGTTGAAAATCAAAAGGACAAATCTATCAAAGTTCTAAGAACTGATAGGGGACGTGAATATCTTTCCGATCAATTTAAAGAATTATGTAATAAAAAAGAGATTATTCGACAATTGACTATTCCCTACACACCTTAACAAAATGGTGTGGCTGAGAGAAGGAATAGAACATTTTTAGAAATGGTGAGGTCTATGATGGCACAAGCAATTTTACCTATCACTTTTTAGGGAGATGTGTTACTTACAGCTGCGTATGTGCTTAATCATGTGCCTACCACATTAGTCACTTCAACTCCTTATGAATTGTGGACAAGTAGAAAACCTGACCTAAGCAATCTTAGAGCATGGGGGTCTGCAGCTTATATACATGACTCTACGAGTCAATATGGAAAACTAGGTTCCCAGAGGAAATAAAGTTATCTTCATTAGATACTGCAAGAATTCTGAGGCTTACGTTTTCATAGGAGACCAAGATGGTAATATATCTGAAATAGAATCACGAAATGCACATTTTCTGGAAAATGAATTTCCTAACAAGGGTGGAATTAATAGAGACGACTTAATTTTTGAAACAGCGGAAAACCAAATCCTATCTGACCCAAGTGGGAGTGGTATAAATAAAAATGTGGACCTTGATAGATTTGTTCCAATTGAGGATCAAACCATTCTTAACGAGGGCATTTTATCTACAGAGGGTTCTTCAGAACCAAAGTCTCGAAAAAGTAGTAGGAAATCAATGTCAAAAAGGCATTATGAAATAGAAGGTTATGCTTTTTTTGTTTCTTTAGAAAATGGGGAAATTTCCCAAGTGGATGAAGAGGAGCCTAAAACTGTGAAAGAAGCTCTAACTTGTCCAGCAAAAGAAAAATGGAAGATAGCAATGGAAGAGGAAATGGTGTCAATGAAGTCAAATCAAGTCTGAGAACTTGTTGACCTCCCAAGAGGATGCAAAGTAATCAGGAATAAATGGATTCTTAAGATTAAGAGAAAGGTTGATGGCTCAATAGAAAGGTTTAAAGCTCGCTTAGTAGCAAAAGGGTATACTCAACAAGAGGGTATAGATTATGAGGAAACTTTTTCGCCTGTAGTGAGATTTGCCTAGATTCGTTTACTTCTAGTGATAGTAGCAAGTATGGATTTAGAATTGCATCAGATGGACGTTAAAATTGCCTTTCTCAATGGAGAATTAGAAGTGAGATCTATATGCAGCAGCCTGTAGGATTTTTTCTTCAAGGTCAAGAGGACAAAGTTTGTAAGTTGAAAAAGTCGATTTATGGACTAAAGCAATCCTCAAGACAGTGGTATTTGAGATTTCATTCGACGATAATCTCATATAACTTTTTTATGATAAACGAAGACCACTGTGTGTATGTTAAACATTCAAAAAACTATTTTGTGATTCTATCTCTATATGTAGATGACATACTATTAGCTGGAAATAACAAAGAGTATCTTGAAACTATCAAGAAATGGTTGTCTTCAAATTTTGAGATGAAAGACATGGGTGAAGCAGAATACAATCTTGGGGTTAAGATTCAAAGGAATCGCTCGAAAAGGTTACTGGTTTATCCAATGAAACTTACAATAAGAAACTTTTTGAACGATTCAAAATGAAAGACTGCAAACAACTAGATACTCATGTTATGAAAGGTGAATCTTTGAGCTTAGATATGTGTCCTAAGACTCAAAAAGAAAAAGATGAAATGTCCAAAATACCATATGCCAATGCTATTGGTAGTCTGATGTATGCAATGTTGTGCACACGACCATACATATGTTATGTTGTTGGTCTAGTCAGCAGGTATCAGTCTAATCCTGGGAAAAGACACTGGATCACAGTGAAAAGGATTTTCAGATATCTAAAAGGGACTGTAGACTATAATCTTTGCTATCAAGGAAATAATGTGACACTCAATGGGTACACAGATGCGGCTAGAGTGGTGATTTGGATGAACGAAAATCAACTTCTGGTTATGTCTTCTTACTCAATAATGGAGCGATATCATGGTGTAGCAAGAAACAGACTTGTATAGCACTGTCTACAATGGAAGCCAAATTTGTGGCATGTGCTGCAGCAGTTCAATAGGCTCTTTGGTTAAGAAGATTCCTGAAACATTTGGAGACAACTAACACCCCAGTGGGAGCTGTGTCAGTTAATTGTGATAATCAAGCAGCTATTGCTTACACAAAAGATCCCTAATATCATGGAAAGGCCAGACACATTGACACAAAGTTCAACTTTGTTAGAGATATAATTGAAAAGAAGAAAGTGATTCTGAAGTACATTTCAACTCATGACATGTTAGCAGATCCTTTTACCAAACCAATTGCTAGAGATGTTTCTATGAAACACGTTAGAGGTTTGGGTTTGCATAGGATTTGTTTCTATTTAAATGAAATGTTGAATAATGTTATATTAAATGGTTATTGAAATAACTATTTATGTTTTATGATTTATATGTAATGTTTCATATATGATAGTATGTCAACAAGTTATGATTGATTCTCTCATATGAGCAATTGCCTCTGTTCAAGTGGGAGCACAGAGATGAGATTATAATGAGAAATATAATCGAGATAGATTGGACCACAAATCTGTTTAACTTGTTTAATAACTAAATTTTACAAGATATCCTAATACACTTGAGAGTGAATATCTGGGTTAAGTGCACATAATGTATTTAATTTATAAATTTATACAATTTCGAAGTTGAATTAGACATACGCTTCATTCTTAAGAAATTAAAGACATTGTGACATGCGGTTTTAGAGAAACTTCATGTGCTAAATGACCCGAAAAGGAAATGAGAAAATATCCCTAATTTTTCATTGAGTATGAGTCCTTATTTTATTTTTGCCCTTAAGACTTTCTACATTGTTTCTAAGTTTACACTTTAGCGTTGCTATATTAGCATATTTCTAATGGCTATGAATTTTAAGAGCTATGTGGTACATGTCTAGGAAAGCAGCTACAGAGAGAGATAGTAGACTCTTAGTTAGAAAGGAATAACGTCTTTATTTAACACATTTTATTGTGATTCATTGACTAATCAATCAAGTTGGGAGCTTGATTATGAATGCATTAGAATTTTGTGAATATAGTTGAATATGATTTATTTTGAGGGATTTAATAGAGATATATCAACAGGTGATAAATGTTTGAAAAATTCTGGGGTACAACGATATTGCACATATTCGTAATGAAACGAATGAGGTGCTATATATCCCTAACGGGTGTATAGCATAGTAACTCATGAACTCGTGGGTCACACGAGGAATTTACATCAATATGAATGTTGTTTATGATGATGATGATGTGTAAGATATCATGAAACTTCATATGTGAGTGGGAGATGTAAATAATATTTTATATATTATATTTATATTTTTGATAAATTTATAAATAATATATCACATATAAAGTAAATTATATTTATTAATTAAAAGGGAAGTTAATTAACAGCAAGGCAGTTAACTTCCCCCTCTGAATTGGGAATTTAGAGGAATATGAATCAGACAGAATTAGTCTATGACAGAACATTACTATGCTATCAGTTACAAAAAATCATCACTAAAAGAAAACATCGATTTCTTCTGATATAATACTATTCGTGGATTTTGGTACGCATGCTCACTGGGTACTGGATCCTGAGTTCGTGGATTGATGAAAGGGTATCAATCTGGTTAGATAATTATTCTGATGTGCAGTTACAGGTTGGCATTTTTCTTTCTCGTTGTTAGGGAGTCGTTGATTCCAACAGAATTCTTTGAGTTATATTATTTGAAGGATGTTGATATGTACTGTTGCCTAATTAGTAGTATAGGTATATGGTTTGGATTTATAAATTTGAAATTATTATATAAAAAGTGAATAAAGTACACATTCACAATTATATTCTTACAAGAATATCGTTGTTTACTTCAATTTATGAGAAACATAAGATAGTTACAAAAATATGGACTAGATTTCTTTGTGTGGATAAATAGAGAAAATATTCAATAATTTGCTTTTAATAGATTTGCTATTGGAAGATGATACATTGGTTTAAGAGGTTGGATTATCGATGTTTTGCAGATTCGAGGTAGGTAGAAATTCATTTGCAACTACAATGCATAAGCATATTATTTTATGAACTATTTATGTTTGAGTGGTAATATGTCGATTAAAGTGGATTGTAATATGTGATTTATATTCTGTGATTATATGAAATGAGCCTGTGAGCTTTGTAATTGATGTGTAATGAGCCTGTGAGCTTTGTATTTGATGTGGAATGAGCCTGTGAGCTCTATATGTGTTGTAGAAGGAGTCTATGAGCTCCATAGTTGGTGTGAACTAAACCTGTGAGTTAAATAATCTGTGAATTTTGTTAAGTGTCACTGATTGCACGAGCATCATGCAATTCATGCATTAACATGTGAAAGTTTTGTAAATTGGTGTGATTGACCACTGATTATGCATCGAGGACGGAAGAGGCGACCTGAGGAAACCTAGCATAGGCTACCTGGTGTGGGCCAATGTCTATATATTATGGTATGTTTATATTAGAGGAGACTTCTGAACGGACAGGGGGTCATGTTTGGTGATGGACCTTGCTAGGCCGTTAGAGGGATGGATCCTCACCGTATGATTTGGCGGGGATGGATACTTCCTGGTGGATATAAGGGGCGCAATGAGGGGCCCTTGTTAGGCCACAGGAGGGTGGTCCTCACGCCAGGTTATACTTATAGTGGCCACTTGATTATATATACATTTTATGGAGCTTTGTACTCGTGCCGGTGCATAACAGTGTCTTGGGGGCCCTTAATAAGTATTTCAGAAATGAATTGGTGATTTCAAATGACAGTGCATTATGCATAGTAAGGTTCTTTGAGATAAACCTCACATTGTCATGCATAATTTCTACTTACTGAGATTTATAAATCTCACCTAGTTTATGCATTGTAGGTATACTTGATGATCTGTGACATTGTAGTTCTACTGGACATGTTGTGGAGCTCCTGAAGGTTTTGAGTGGTTGTGTACATAGATGACGACCTGTTGGGCTGTATCGTGAACTTGTATTGTGAGTTATTTTGTAATGTACGGTATAGTACAGTATGTTATGAGTCATTCTTATCTTGTTTTGAAGTGTTAAAGAATTGTCTTTCCACTAAACATTAAAAAAAAGAGTCGCACGTGCGCACGAGCCATTTCCTATAAAGGTATTTTTAATCAACATTATTATTGGTTGTGTGAGTTGGGGTTGTGACTGAGTGGTATCAGAGCATGATTTGAGTCTTGTAGACTGTCTATGTACACGAGTTCAACACTTGGAGAGCCGCAGCTATGCCAGTAAGTTGTTTGTTATGTGAAGTAATGTGCAATCTCATTACATGAATAAAATGTAAATTAAATATTTATGTAATCTATTTTGTTATTACTATAATTGTGGTATTATACTGAGTAATCTTACAGTTGATTCGAAGAAATGATACTTTGAAAATTGATGACTCTAGGTATTAAATTCAACTATTTGTTTAGTTCACTATTATACTTAAGAAAATACTTGACCTTAGCATTGGAATTTAATTGTATATAATTGATCCATGAATAACTATGTAACGAATGCTCTATGTTTTGAGTTTCTTATATCTTACGAATCATAAAGATATATGTTAGAAGCATAATACTTTATAAACCTATAGTTTGTATGAATATATTCAGACTGGATTTAAGAAGAAATTTTAGTTTTATTCAATATAAGATTATTAACATAGAAAAGTTCCTGGAATGTCTTATCTATTTTCAAAGTAGAAAAGTGGAATTATAACCATAAAATGGAATGTTTAGACATTATTTAAGATAAATGTATGTGCGATTTCGTTTGATCGCATAAAGTACTTAAGGATGATATCTCATAGAATAATTTTCCTGCCTTACTCCTGCATAATGTTAATGTTGCAAATGCTATTATTTGATCGCTGCCACTGAGCCGTTGACTGCAGCAACATGTGCTCGTGAGTGTGTGTGGTCGTACATGTGTACTGATGCACAGTACGTGTGTGGTAGTCACGGAATTTAGGAACTAATTAGATTTGCCCTAAATAATTTATTTCAATTTTATATATTACGTAACTGGTGGAGCTACTTTGTCGTAATGCATTAGTAATTACAAGAATTAATGTAATTAGAGTAAATGATCTTTTGGAAAGAAAGTATATGATAAAGTTATCACAATAATTATTAGAGAAGTTTTATTTTACTATGTAAAAAAAAAAAGGGTTATGATCATTGTTGGGTTGCTTGGAACTAGTTCCTTTAAATTTATGTTACAATATTTGTTTATTGTTTTATTTGTGTTATTCCTTATAACGCCACTTGTTAAAATATTGGTATGGTTTAAATTATAATATTTTGTTATACTTCTTAATTGATCATGTCTGTACTAATCTCTTGTTTAATATTTGATATTATCAATTATATGAAAAATAACTAACACATATAACATAAATAGTAAGTGCAAGGGTTTGTCTTTCGGGGTGTTTTCAAGGATGTTGGCACATAAAAGATAACATATGTTCAATTGAAGACTTAAACATAAATTGAAAATGATGTTTGAAATTTTCACAGACTATAAATAATTTAGGAGTGTTTCATGGCAAAAATCCATTATAACTAGTAGTGATATAATCATTAAAGCAAGATTTGACACGTGAAATGTAATACAAGGTGTAATATACAAGATGCCACCAAAATCATATTTTATACACATGAATTAATCTAACTTACTGTCTTGCCTATCATAATATTGTAGGAAATAAAAATATTGAGAAACTAGATTGTATTCAAGCAATATATGCTAAGGCGTTCGATTTTTAATCAGTATGTTATGTATGCTGAAGAAGAGATTCAGTTGGCTTTACGTGATGTGTTTCCATGCATCCTCTATTATGTGCATTTTCTATTCTATTAAGCTTGTTGTGTCTCAACTTCACTCTAAATCTGCAACCGTCTGACCAATATAATTTCTTAGGTTATCAATCTGTATGTCTTGACATTGAGAACAACCTACATAAATCGGAGTTAGTATTAGTAAGACGTGTAAATACTATTTTAGCCAAAATATGTTGTAATATTTTGTACAATATAGCCAGAACATCAACAAACACTACTCCACAATTGCTATTTTAGAATTTACCAATAAGTATAGAGTAAGATACAAGGGATAACTCCGTAAAAAAAAAGAAGGAAAGAAAGATACAAGGGATAACAACTAAGTAAGCTCACGGGATAGAAACTCATTTATATTACAACATTACAATAGATTATATCCTACATGACATTTTTTTAAATTTTTCTCAAGATGACCAGTAATAATAGATGACATATAAAGTGTAAAAAAAAAGACGGGTCTTTATAAATTTTCATATGATACCATGCAAACAACATACATGTGTAAATGAGCATAATTTTGCATAGGAATAATAATTTTTGGTTTTCATCCTTTTAGTAAAGAAACTAAACTTCTAAGCCTATCTTTGTACTGATATATAGCTTACACATTAGTTCTATTTCTGTAAAAGCATAAAATATCCATACTCTGTTAAAATTTTGGTATCACGTGATCTTCGTTCCTTCTGAAAATATTTTGTTATCTAAACCACAATATTTTAAAATATGCTATTGATTAGGGTCATAATTGCATAATTTAGCATCCATTTCTATATGGTTTTGTTGAGTTTATATTCATATTTGACCCTAAAATGCTATACTTTGTACTATTGACCCCGTGTTGGCTAGAAAGTGTGTTTTGTAGTGAAAAATGAGCAAAAACAAGGAGTTCGTGACTATGATGAAGAAGACGAGGTGATCCGAGCATGTGGAGAAGTTCAATTGACTCAAGGGAAGACCCTAGGAGGCTCGGATGAGAAACTGGATCGAAAATGAAGAAGTCGGAAATTGGACGTCACGAAAGGCCTCAAGTCGCGCGCCCAGCTGAAGGGAGTCAAGCGCGCTCAAGGCCAGACTTGCGCGCCCAGGTGCTGGATTGAGTGACGAAGCGTCGCGCGCATGCTCGCGCGAGTCCAGAGTCGTGCGCCTAGTCTTAATTCCAGATTTTCAGGGGCAGTTTCATCTTTTGCGCGTTTTAATGAAGGTTATTTTGGTACATGCTTGAGGAGTACTATATATACTTGAAGCATCAGATTTCCAAGGACATTCTACACACTTTCATTCATTTTCTTAGATTCTCAATTAGATTAGGGAGTTAAGGGAAGTTACTAAGTAGGTTCTTAAAATTTTCTTAATCTTCTTTCTTCGATTACTTTTAATCTACCCGTTGGATCGATGATCCGGTTGTTGTATTAGCTAGGTCGTGATTAGAGCTACATTCCTACGGTTCGAGTTTTCATTTTGAGTTCCGGATTGCAAGTTGGAGATTCAAGGTAGTAGATAGCATTTACAATTCCATTGTTCTAGGTAAGACTTTTGTAATCTCTCTTCATATTAGTTGTAATGATGATGTTAGATTGCCTAATTGTTGTTTTGTTCATTCAATTAGCCATGGACTAAATTTCTTATGCATTGGTGTATGAAACCTATGTAGTAGTTTGGTGATCCTATCAATCCTATGAATGCTTTGTGATATTGAATGATTAATTCTCTTAATTGATGTTATGAATGAATGTTTAGTGTTGCCAATTGGATGTTTAGAGCTGTTGGTCTCAAATAGACAATAACAGGTGTATGGGGGGGGTGGAATACACCTGTAAGTACAGATTTTTAAAAGAGTAGTTTTTACAGCAAACTTTAAGAGCACAGGCTACTTGCTGAAATATCAGTGGACTTGTAGGTCCCCTGATAAGTGGCCTGTGTGTCTGATCAAAGTTTTAGTTAAGCAGCGTGTTGGGACAATCTGTGTATTTTGATTAGATCCCAAAACCCCTGATGATTTGCCTAAGTATAGTTAGTCAGGATAGTCTAGATCAGGATAGTCAAGTTAGGGATTCAGTTCAGGGGGAACGTGTTGAAGACTGAAGAATATTGGAGTCGACCCAATTGCCTGAAGTCTGATGTGCAACTAGCCCTGAAGAAGTCAGAGTCATTCTTGTTGAAGATTGCCTGAACTGAAGTGAAGACCAAAGACTTGAAGATCCATCCTGAAGACAATCCGGACAAGCCACTGACTGATGTTTCTACTGAGTACACTAAGCATGCTCAGGATAGAACTTAGTCAGTGAAGGGCAATGTAATGTAACCTATCAGGCTGAGCTTAATGCTCATAAGACCTGACTTAGGCCTTGAGTCAGTTTATCTGACTCATGTAAGTCCAAAGCAAAAAGGTTACAATTTGCCAGGCTGAATAACCTCTCAGGCTGAGCTGAATGCTCATAAGACCTGACTTGGGCATTGTGTCAGAGTTGCAGGCGGCGGGACAAAATTTCCTGATTAAGCATGGGAAAAAGGTCAACAAGTACTTCTAGCCTGCAACCACCCTAAAATAGGAAAGATTTGGGTAGATCTCCTCCAACGGATCTATTTTGAATCTTACCTATAAATACAGAGAGCCTTGCACCCATTCAAGGCTAACGGGAAATTTCCAAGTGAAAGCTCTCAAGAATCCAAGCACTCAAAGCATACTTTGAACAACACTCTGCAATTAAATTTCCCTAGTGTTGTAGTAGGATTCACTCTGTATTTGCTTAGATCGATAGCTCTAACCTTTAGCATTGTTTTGTATTGCTAGAGCTATCTTAGTTGGAACCAAGAAAACCAAACCACTCAGGGTGTGAGGTTGGTTGGTTGGTTAGAAGGTTTGGGACTTGTAAAATGTCCAGGGGTCAGTTCCTAAGAGAGGAAGTTGGCTACTCGTGTCCCTTGGCACATAAAAATTAAGTACTTATCCTCAGGGTTTTGAGGATAGCTTCCTGTTAAATCAGGTCGTGGACGTAGGACTTGGTTATCTCCGAACCACGTTCAAAAGACCCTTGTGTGCTGATTTACATTCTTGCTCAGGATCATAATTGTCATCATATTAAACTGAGCATACTTGCATTGTTTAAAAAATCATCAGGATTGACCTTGTCATCCTGATCAGTAAAACTGTGCACCAGTCTTAACCACCAATTTACTAAGCAAGTCAGAGAAAACGTTTTCAGAAACTAAAATGAGTAGAAACTAAGGGCTCACATTCCGCACGTACTCTAGCTTACTGAGATAGTATTCCAACTGACTTGCTTCCGAGCAGTCAGTAGGTTTGTTATCTCTACTGAGCTTCTAAGCACATCACTCACACTCAGCCTATCTGACTCCATTACTGACTTGTCCCTGCTGCCCCTGCGGACTCTCAGTTTTGCTGAGTAACATCAGGATCTTCTTGACTGAGCGTGTTAGAGCATTTTTCTGAGTATTCGGAAAAATCTTACATCAGTGTATTCCCCCCATACACTGATTATACTCGTTTCGGGACCAACAAGTGGTATCAGAGCAGTGGTTCAAAAGACCACTGACTTTGTTTACCAACAGTTTCTGAGGAGAAACTTTTGGTGGTCAACTGAACAGATCTTATTTCTGAAAAACTGCATACCATGGCATCCGGTTCTAAATGCCTCAAGGGCAATCTTCCTGAATTCTCTATTGATAATTATGACTATTGGAAATTCAGGGTCCTTGCACATCTCTACTCCATCCATGATCAGATGCCGAAGGTGATTGAGCATGGTCCGATCAAGTTCATGAGGAATCTTCAGACCACTTGGCTTGTTGCTGGTAATATCCTTGTTCCAGCCGCTGGAGATGAAGAAGTGGAGAGGTCCGCGCTTACATCTGACCAGATTAAGCAAATCGGATTGGATAATATTGCTAAGAACATTATACTCCACACCATTTCTTACGAGAATTCGGTTAGGCTCATGCATCTGAAGACTGCAAAGGAGATCTGGGATACTCTGAAGGAGATGAGTGAGGGCTCAGAGAACATCAAAGAGAACAAGTGTGATCTTGCTATCAGGAAGTTTGAGGCCTTTCAGATGTTAGAAGGAGAGTCCATCGTTCAGATGGAAGCTTGGTTCATTAAGATGATGAACGAGCTAGCAACCCTTGGGAAGGACTTTCCCAAGAGGGAGGTGTCATCTAAAATCCTGAACTGTCTCCCTGAAAGATGGGACACAGGAGTGATCTTGTTGAAGAACACTCAGGATCTCACTAATATTCCTTACTCTCACCTATTTTCAGAGTTAAAGGCTCTAGAATTCGACCTCGATAAGAGGAAGACAAAAGGTGTTGTCAGTGAGGATG
>JAPKLY010000793.1:0-51536 GCA_026898435.1 Prunella vulgaris | reverse complement strand
ATTCGACCTCGATAAGAGGAAGACAAAAGGTGTTGTCAGTGAGGATGTCAGTGAGGAGAAGACACCTGAGAAGGAAAAGAGTGTGGCTTTTAAAGTTATTCTTGAGCCTTAGGCTGGATCTGGCTCGAAATCACTCAGAGATATGAGCAAGGATGAGCTAGCCCTGGAGTACAGCCTGATGGCACGACGTTTCGAGAAACTGAACTCTCAATTTGGAAGGTATAAGAAGTTTTATACTGACAACTGTGATCGCAGGTATTCCAGCCCCAGGAGATCAAGCCCCCGGAGGAAGAGAGGGGGGGTTCTGATTCCAGGAGAGAGAGAGAGACGAGCCTGAGCGGCACAGAGATGAGAAAAGCTCCAAGAGGAGAGACGATGCTGATTCCAGAAGATCCAGCTCCAAGCCTGAGAGATCATCAGGGAGCCGGAGGGAGTCATCAAATAAGAGGTACACTGACAAAACGTTTGCTAGTGATGTAGATCAGTGTTACCATTGCAAGAAGACCGGACACTATCAGTATGATTTTCTGGAGCTCAGTGCTCGTGAGCGAGAAGATCAGAGAGCAAAGAGAGAACTCAGGGCATTAGACCGGAGAGCAATGCTTGCTGAGGATTCCTCAGATTTAGATGGCCCAGGACGCCGGTCCCCTGAACTCTTCTCCGATGAGGAGTATGATGATCTCTGCCTGATTGCAGATGATGAGGTATGTTCTTCTGCCTCTTCTCCTCATCAAGCACCTGAGCTTAGCTCAGACTCAGCAAGGGATCTCGACCTTCAGCTCGCCCTAGAGCAATTGATGGTTGATCTCTCGAGGCTGCAGGAGACTCATATTCACACAGTGGATGTGAATGCACAACTGAGAGGGGAGAACGATCGGTTAACTGAGTCTCTCAGGATGAGAGATACTGAGGAAGCTCTCAGATTAGTAAACCTCCAAGAAGAGTTGCTTCATGCCCGGAATAGGCATGATGAGACTCCAATGGCGGTTGAAAGACTGAATGGTGTAATCAGCTCACTAATTGAGACTCGTGACACTAATTTGTTCCTCCCTCAAGAACAACAGATGATTGAGTGAATTGCTCTGAGATGGATGTACGAAACTGAGTGGAAAGCTTGCCTTAGTGCTGAGCAAACTGCTTGGGATCTTGAGCTGATCTCAAAAGAGAATGCTCATCAGAAGCAAGTGCTTCAGTACACTACTGAACTTGAGGCCCTGAAAAAAGAAAATGTGCGCCTTGAGGAAAAGCTGAAGAAGTTACACACATCTTCCCAAGTGGTTGATGAGTTAACAAGTTTCTATTAGCTGACCGATGGTGCCAAAGCTGGGTTAGGCTATGATGCCTCTAAAGACCCAAAGGGCAAGAAGAAGAGAGGTGCTTCAGGGAGCAACTCTCAGAAGAAGTTTGTCCCTGCCTAAACTGACGACAAGAGCCCAAGTGTTGCTCGTCAGGATAAAGGCAAAGGGAAGGAGAAAGTGCCTGAACCTGTCAGGCAGAGGACAGGGGAACTAAGGCCAAAACCTAAGGGAAAGGCCAAGGCTCCTCATCCTTAGCCGAGGAAGACGGAATAAGGAAACTCCAAGGCTAAGCCTAGGAATTCTCAGGCCTGAAAGAATTCTGCCCCAAGCACTTCTCAGGCTCAGCCTCAAAGTGTTCAGGGTGGAAGAAACTCAGGCCCGAGGAAACCTCAGGCAAGGCCAAGGACTACTGAGGTCCTGAGGCCTCAGGCAGGGCACAGGGCCCATTAGGAACGTCCTAATCCCCAAAGAAGAAGGACTGACCGAGTGGTCCCTGAAAGGCGACAGAGACCTGACTCTAATAACACTCAGGCTAGACCTCAAGTGCCTAGAGGTCAGGGCCGAGCTGCTCCTTCTCAGGACAGATAGCAGCCCAATGCACCCAGGCCAAGGAGGAACAGGAGGCCCGCCCCCAGGAATCAATCCAGGGCTCCTGAGACTCAGGCTGACACACATACACCCTCAACTTTCCAGGCACAAAGGAAGAAGAGGACTGTGTATGTTGATGTTTCAGGGAGACATGTTTACACTTCTGATGCCATCAGAATTGTTAAAAAAATCTGGATCCCGAAGGGTATGGCTGACACTGTAGGACCCAATACGAGATGGGTACCTGAGGCCTGATTCTTTTCAGGTCGCTGCGGGCTACAAGAAGAGGAGGGAGGATCAGAAGATGGACTGGTACTTGGATACAGGGTGTTCCAGGCACATGACCGGATTTCGTGATCTTCTTCAGGATTATGTAGCTCAGGATGGCCCGCAGGTAACCTTTGGTGATAACTCTAAGGGTTTCACCAGAGGATTTGGTACCCTTGTTGTTGGCTTAGTGAGAGTGCTTAATGTATCCTATGTTGAGGGTCTTAGGCAAAACCTGCTTTCGGTCAGTCAGTTTTGTGACCGTGGATATAGAGTAGAGTTTATATCTACATATACCTTGTGAGAGACAAATCTACACTGCAGGTTCTGATAACAAGTGTCAGGAGAGGTAACGTTTATTTTGCTGACTTCAAGAGCAGCTCTCCTGAAACTTGTTTGGTCGCTAAGAGCTCATCTGAGCTCAGTTGGCTTTGGCATAAACGCCTTAGTCACTTAAACTTCATGATTATTAACAAAATCTCTCGACTTTCTCTTGTAGAGGGTCTACCTAATGAAGTTTTTAGCAAAGACCACGTGTGCGGAGCATGTCAGGAAGGGAAGCAAACCAAAGCTTCATTCAAGGAGAAGGATACCTTCTCAACTGACAGAGTGCTTCAGCTCCTGCACATGGATCTCTTTGGTCCGATTACTCCTGTCAGCATGAATGGTAGGAAATATACCCTTGTTGTTGTTGATGATTATTCCAGGTACACATGGGTTATTTTCTTGCTGAACAAGAAGGAGACTCATGTCAAGCTTCCGGAGTTACTCAAGAAATTGAGTACTGAACAGGGTCAGAGCATCGTCAGGATCAGATTAGATCGGGGACCTGAGTTTATTAACTCTATTATAACTGATTTTTGTACTGACCTTGGTATTGCTCATGAGACTTCTGCAGCCAAGACCCCTCAGCAGAATGGGGTAGCTGAGAAAAGGAACCGGACCCTGAAGGAAGCTGTCAGGACCATGTTGGCTGAGTCAGGACTGCCCAAGAAGTACTGGGCTGAAGCAATCAACACTGCTTGCTACACTCAGAACCGATCTATGCTGAACAAACAACATGCTCAGACACCTTATGTAACTTGGAATAGAAGGAAGCCTCATATCTCCTATTTCCATAATTTTGGGTGTAAGTGTTTCATCCTGAACAATGGGAATGACCAGCTAAAAGCCTTTGATAGCAAGTCTGATGATGGAGTTTTCTTAGGATACTCCTCAGTCAGCAAAGCTTTCAGGGTGTATAACTGTCGGACCCTCTGTGTGGAGGAAACACCTCATGTTGTGTTTGATGAGACTGCATCAGTGCGTAGAAAACAGGTTCCAAGTCCTGACACTGAGGGGGTTACCAAGAGAGTGACAAGACTGAGACTGAAGAATTCTGAATTCAAGATCAAACTAGTGAGTGCTCCCAAGGGATGGGATAATGATGATGATCAGGATGGAGCTCAGGCCAACCCTCAGCAAGCCACAACCTCGGAGAATGTTGAGTCTCAGACTCAACCTGAGGTACGTACTGTCGGTGATGATGCTTCTGCACCTGAGACGGTTACTGAGTCTAACTCCGTAGGGGGAACCAATGTCCCTGATATTGGCCAACCTTTCGAAAATGGCTCAGTGTCCCCTGTTCTTGCTCGTTCTGGTTCTTTGCCTATTATTGTTGAGGCTAACGTTTCAGGATCAGGCGAGGGAATGTCAGCAGCTCCCAGTGCAGCCGTCAGCAGGAGGCGGTGGCTAGATGATCACTCATTGGCTGACATCATTGGTGATGTCAATGAGGGGGTCAGGACAACGTTGTCCTTTGGTGAGAAAGCTATATTTTGTTGTTTTCTGAGTGATCAGGAACCTAAGAATATAGAAGAAGCTCTTGCTGACCCCAACTGGATCTTAGCCATGCAGGATGAGCTCAATCAGTTTGAGCGGAATCAGGTTTGGGAGTTAGTTCAGAGACCTAGGCGTCAACATGTTATTGGCACCAAGTGGGTTTTCAAGAACAAGAGGGATGAGAAGAATGTTGTTGTCAGAAACAAGGCCAGACTAGTGGCAAAGGGTTACTCTCAGGCCAAAGGGATTGACTATGATGAGACCTTTGCTCCGGTCGCAAGATTAGAGGCAATCAGGCTGTTTTTGGCATATGCAACTTTTAAGAAGTTCAAGGTGTATCAGATGGACGTGAAGAGTGTTTTTCTGAATGGTGTACTGAACGAGGAGGTTTATGTTGAGCAACCTCCAGGGTTCGAAGTCGGTGACAAAGTATATCACCTGAAGAAAGTTCTTTATGGCCCGAAGCAAGCTCCGAGAGCTTGGTATGATACACTTTCCCAATTCCTAATAGACCACGGGTTCGTGAAAGGAACAGTGGACAAGACCCTCTTCAGGATATCCGAAGGGGAGGATATTCTCTTGGTTCAGATTTATGTAAATGACATAATATTTGGATCACCCAACCTGAAGCTTTGTGAGAAATTCTCCAAGCTGATGACTGGGAAATTTGAGATGTCAATGATGGGAGAGATGAACTTCTTTCTAGGTCTTCAGGTCAGGCAAACTGACTCCAGAATCTTCATAAATCAGTCCAAGTATGCGAGGGACTTGATTCAGAAGTTTGGAGTTCAGTACAGCAAAGTCTCACGTATTCCCATGAACACAAATGAGAAGCTGGATCCTGACAAGGAGGGGACCTCAGTGAATCAGACTGAGTACAGAGCACTGATTGGATCTTTATTGTACCTGACTGCAAGTCGTCCTGACATCACTTATGCAGTCGGAGTTTGTGCGAGGTATCAGTCTGATCAGAAGAAGAGTCATCTAGAGAGTGCCAAAAAGATACTGAAATACCTTAAGGGTACAGTCAACTTAGGACTTTGGTATCCCTCTGATGACAACCTAGAACTGAGTGGCTATTCAGATGCAGATTATGGAGGTTGTAGGCTTGATAGGAAATCAACTACAGGCACATGTCAGTTTCTAGGGAGCAAACTGATCTCTTAGTTTTCTAAGAAGCAAACCGGTGTTGCAACGTCTACTACTGAGGTTGAGTATATGGCGGCAGGCAGTTGTTGTTCCCAAATCCTTTGGTTGAAGCAACAACTGAGAGACTACCAAGTTGAGGCCACTGATGTCCCAATTTATTGTGACAATAATAGTGCCATTGTCATATCCCAAAACCCAGTCTTACACACAACGTGTAAGCATGTAGACATCAGACATCACTTCATAAGAGATCATGTTGAGAAGAAGGATATAAGGATGGAGAGGATCCCTACTGACAAGCAGAGAGCTGACATCCTGACTAAGGCTTTGCCTGAAACCAGGTTTGTTGAGTTGTCAGTAGAGTTAGGACTCCTTGACCCAGGCTTGGGAGATTCAATCTGAATCTCAGTTCAGGATGCATAAGGTTAGGGGGAATGATTAACTAAGGATCAGTATGAAGAGTTTGTAGAGAGGGTGAATGGTTGAAGGGGGAACAGTCAGTATGAAAGGATGGTCAGTATAGACTGACTAAAGTTTAGGACACTGAATTCAGGGCTTGTCACCCTGATAGGTCGAAAGTGGTATCAGTCAGATTTAAAAATCTGACTGACTGGTATGTTTTCTGATTTATTTTTAGTCATCGTATCTTGCTTGCATCATCCTTGATACTGTCTGCCGAGTTGTTAAATCAAATCATTTTGTCACACAATCTCAACCGTTCATTTATTATTCGGTTATTATTTAATGAAAATATTTGAATTAATTACGGACATCCTCTGACGCGCATTTAATGCGAAGGAGGCGGGAACTGTTTCTGATAAATTTTTTGAATTATGACCCAACCCACGTGCATGCAGTTTTAGGAATTAATCTCAACCGTTGAAAATCTAAGGTCTCTTATTCTGAACCGTCCAATTTAACCGAATTTTTATTATAAATAGATATTGATCTCAGCCTAAGAAAACTTTCCACATTCTGAGTTCTTGCATTCTAAACTTTTTCTCTCTCTCTGCAACAAACCTTTTAGATATCAATGGCGCCTTCCAAGACCACCATGTTCCTTGCTAATCTGGAGATTTTGAAAGGCCAAGTAAACTGCGAGCCGATGGCTGATTTCTCTTCTGAGCACCCAGAGATCTTTCCTATTCGTGACTGGGTGACAAGGGTTGGCATCTACGACTTAGTTACTATGATGCCAGAGAAGTTGTGTCCATCACTGGTTGTTGGGTTTCTTATTCACCTAAGGGAGGATGCGGATGGTGAGTTGATTTCATCCATTCCAACTCAACACTCTGCTGAAGTTGATAGGAAGTCAGGGGTGAAGAGATCCTGGATCAGGATCAACGTCAGGAAGCTGGTCAGGGATACCTTCAAGCTGCCGCATTCTGATGAAAAGAAGTTGGATCCTCCTCACACTTTTGGTATGGGGAAAGAGAAAGAGATTTTGAATTCTTTTGCTAATGGAAAACCCACAATCAAGGCCAGGCTCAACAAGTCAGTGTTGAATCCTGTGGCTAGACACTTGCTGGATTTGGTTTGACAATCTATTATGGCAACTGCTGGAGGGAAAGAGCAGGTGTCTAGGCCAAAGATGTGTCTGATGAAAGCCGTGGTTGAGGACAAGCTGTTTAACTGGGAGGAGTTTTTCATTCAGCAACTGATTGCTGAGAGCAACAAGGTAATTGAGAGTGCTGATGGATCTTGTACATTTTTGAAGCCGATTCACTATGGTACTCGCATTTCCGTGATGCTCCAGACTCTTACTCTTGGAGATATAGACAGGGAAAACTTTACTGACTTAACCGGCAAGCAAACTCTATTCAAAAGTTTGTCAGTTAGGAAAGGAAAGTCAGTGATGAAACAGGGTCAGAAAAAGCCTTCGGAGAAAAAGGAAACTGAGAAGAAGGTCACAACCATCAAGTCTATAATTGTGAAATTGAAAAGCTCTTCTGAGGCTAAGTCAGTATCACCGTCTAAGGATAGACTGACGAGGACGCCAATTGAAGAAGAAGTGATGGAGAATGAGGTTGTGACGGAGGATCCGAAGGAGATGGAGCACACTGGTCTGGGAACCGTTGCTGAAATTGCTCAGGAGATTGAGCAGAAGGTTGCTAAAGACACCGAGCCTGAGGGTGAGCAGGAGGCAGATCAGGAATCTGCTCAGGAGCAATAGTCTACTGATTTGGCTCAAACTCCAGTAATTACTCCACCACCTCAGGAACCAGTTGCTGCTGCACCAATTCAGGATCCAACTTTTGTTCTGGAGAGTGACAGAGCTGATGAGCAGATTCAGTCTGCGTTGGTAGCCGTTCTAGGGTTGGTAGCCGGATTGGAGATAACTCCGGCAGCTTCTGAAGAAGATAGGAAGGATAAGGAGGAGACTGAGGGAGACGGAGAGGTTCAGGGGGAATCTATGGAAGGGGAAGTAGATGTTCAGGGCGAACCCGTCAAGGGGGAACCTATGGAGAGTGAGAAGACTCTGGAGGAGTCAGAATATTAGCCTGAACCTTCTCTTGCTGAAGGCAGCCTGACTCCGTTTGAAGTGCTGACTCGGAATCAGGCCCACAAAATTGTCTCCAAGCATCTCTCTGACCTGACTGCAGCTCAGCAAGAGGAGGCTATTCAACTCCGAATTTATGCCATGACACGGAGAGCCACCTATCCAGAAATTGCCACCCTGGTAGAGAAGAAGGGATGGGCAAAGCTTGCTGATGATGAGGCTGCTTTATTCGATGCTTTTCAGGTCAGGTTTATTACTCCTCTACTTAGGATAGATGATTTTGTGAATACTGTCAGGAAAATCTATCCCAAGTCCGTCGCTGCTGAGCCGGAGAAGGCTGAAGGTGTTGGGTTGGAACTGGTGAAAGTTCCGGAGGTTCTAGAGAAGGAAGGAGAAAGAAGTTATCGTGATTGCTGAAGGAGGTCAGCAAGGTGGCACTGAAGGGGTCAGTGCACCGGCCGATGAAGCACTCCCCGGACCCGGGACTGCTGAGGCTTCAGGAGAGGGTCCATCTGAGCTGGTCCGTGTAAAATCTGGGTGGATCACAAAGGAATCCTTGTATGTGCAAAACTCTTCACGAGCACTTGCCAATCTTCACAAGCGGGTGATCGTTGTTGAGGGAAAGACAAGGAAGTTCAGTGACTATGCTGACCTCATCAGCAAAAGGATGACTTTGCTGAATCAAGACCAGGTTCGCATGGATGCAGAGTGGGCTGAAGCATTGGAGAGTCTTGGAGTTTTTGTAGGGACTGAGGTCACAACTACTGCAGCGCAAACATCAGAAGTTCTTGAAGCGTGCAAAAAGATTACGGCCGATTCCTTATCTGAGTAGGATGCAAAGTTCAGTACTTTGCTAGGTCAAAAGGTGGAAGAAAAATTTCCTCAGATGAAGGATGAGATCAATGCGGAACTGATGACTGAACTGACCGCCAAGACTCAACCGACTGTCGTTGAGACCTGTGCCACAATGAAGACTAACATCACCAAAGTCGTTTCCACTGAGGCCAAGGACCAACTGAAGAACTACGGTACTGGAGTGAACTTTCTCACTAGCCATATGCAGGATTATGAAGAAACTCAGCATGATATGTCTCACAGATTCGAACTTCTTGCCCAAGCCCTCGAGGAGGTCATCAGCAAAGTAAATGCTGATGATGCGAAAAAGGGGGAAGGTATAGCAAGGAAGAAGAAGTTGATTCAGACGGCGCTGCAGAAAAAATCAGGTCTTCGTACCAGTGGAGAGGAGAGGAAACGAACAAGGTCCGTAGCGGCGGCTGAGGGAAGTCAGAGTCAGCCCACCTCAGAAGAAGCTAAAGCAGACTGAGGATCCTTTCGCTACCATTTGGGAAGAATCAGCGGAAGCTCAGTTCCCAGGTTCGACTCAGAAGGTTCCTGAAATGATCGAGAAGGAGAGGATAGCGAAGTTAGTAGAAATTACGGGCCTCAGTCAGATTCAGAGGCTGAAGGAGTCCAATGAGTACTTAACCTCTCAGTTGGAAAAGTACAAGTCTGCTCAAGCTCCGAAGAAGAAAACTCAGCGGAAGCTGAAGGCTGCTCAGGGTCAAGGACCCCCAAAGTCCATGCTGATTGAGGAGATTATTCCGGTGGAGATGATGGAACACTGGATTCCAGTCCGGAACAGGTGGAGTTACCTTTTTGACGTAGTGTAGATCTGGAGTGATCTGAATGAAGATAAGGCGGACATCTTCCACTACTGGATGACGGAGGAGTATCCAAATCTCTGGATCGAAGTTATTCGACATGCTGATGCACAAGGCGCAGAGATTGCTCCTCCTGACATGGTGAGGTACTCCCCTCCCCTCATTGGGAATTCAAATCAGCTGGACAGGGCAGCCATTCAGGCCAAAGTTGTCAGAGTTGCTCAAGTCTCAAATGTCATGTCTGATCCTATCAAGTTGGATCTTTGCCTGAGAAGAGTTCTTGACATGTATGGCATTCCGGCAAGCCGCTGGAAAGGAAATGAAGAGTGAATTAGATCAGGAATCAGTTGTTCAGGAACATCTTTGTAATAGCTTCAGGACTTTGTACCTTTTTGAACATCAATGAAGTTATTTATTGTTCCTGAGCACATCTTCTCGTTGACTCTTGATCTATTTTTCAGCACTCTTATCAAAAACTGTACTAACCCATTCCTTGTTTCCATCTTATAGACTAAGTACCTAGTTTGTCAGGAGGTACTGAGTTGTTTCACTGACTAAGTCAGTTGATTGTATAGATGGTTAGGAATTTGCTTAAGGGTTTTGGCATCATCAAAAAGGGGGAAATTGTTGGGACAATCTGAGAATTTTTATTAGATCCCAAAACCCCTGATGATTTGCCTAAGTATAGTTAGTCAGGATAGTCAAGTTAGGGATTCAGTTCAGGGGGAACGTGTTGAAGACTGAAAAATATTGGAGTCGACCCAATTTCCTGAAGTCTGATGTGCCACTAGCCCTGAAGAAGTCAGAGTCAGTCGTGTTGAAGATTGCCTGAACTGAAGTGAAGACCAAAGACTTGAAGATCCATCCCGAAGACAATCCGGACAAGCCACTGACTGATGTTTCTACTGAGTACACTAAGCATGCTCAGGACATAACTTAGTCAGTGAAGGGAAATGTAATGTAACCTATCAGGCTGAGCTTAATGCTCATAAGACCTGACTTAGGCCTTGAGTCAGTTTATCTGACTCATGTAAGTCCAAAGCAAAAAGGTTACAATTTTTCGGGCTAAATAACCTCTCAGGCTGAGCTGAATGCTCATAAGACCTGACTTGGGCATTGTGTCAGTTCACCTGACTCATGTAAGACCAATGCAAAAAGGTAATTTATGCTATGGGACAAAGAGACAAAAAGAATGTCAGTAAGACTCCGATAAAGACAAACATTCAGGCTGAGTTATTAACAAGAACCTCAGAGTATTGAATGTACGAGGAAAGGACAGTTGTCAGACGACCAACTAGTCGTTTGAACGGAGAGCCAATCGTTTCTTGACACGCTTGTACGGAGTCTGCGCAGTAATTAATGTGGCATTTAATGCGTCTCAGAGTTGCAGGCGGCGGGACAGAATTTCCTGATTAAGCATGGGAAAAAGGTAAACAAGTACTTCTAGCCTACAACCACCCTAAAATAGGAAAGATTTGGGTAGATCTCCTCCAACGGATCTATTTTGAATCTTACCTATAAATACAGAGAGCCTTGCACCCATTCAAGGCTAACGAGGAATTTCCAAGTGAAAGCTCTCAAGAATCCAAGCACTCAAAGCATACTTTGAACAACACTCTGCAATTAAATTTCCCTAGTGTTGTAGTAGGATTCACTCTGTATTTGCTTAGATCGATAGCTCTAACATTTAGCATTGTTTTATATTGCTAGAGCTATCTTAGTTGGAACCAAGAATACCAAACCACTCAGGGTGTGAGATTGGTTGGTTAGAAGGATTGGGACTTGTAAAACGCCCAGGGGTCAGTTACTAAGAGAGGAAGTTGGCTACTCGTTTCCCTTGGCACGTAAAAATCAAGTACCTATCCTCAGGGTTTTGAGGATAGCTTCCTGTTAAATCAGGTCGTGGACGTAGGAGTTGGTTATCTCTGAACCACGTTAAAAAGACCCTTGTGTGCTGATTTACATTCTTGCTCAAGATCATAATTGTCATCGTATTAAACTGAGCATACTTGCATTGTTTGAAAAATCATCAGAATTGACCTTGTCATCCTGATCAGTAAAACTGTGCACCAGCCTTAACCACCAATTCACTAAGCAAGTCAGAGAAAATGTTTTCAGAAACTAAACTAGTAGAAACTAAGGGCTCACATTCCGCACGTACTCTAGCTTACTGAGATAGTAGAACAACTGACTTGTCCCCGCTGCCCCTGAGCTTTTGAGCACATCAGCCTATCTGACTCCATTACTGACTTGTCCTATCTGGATCACTCACACTCACACTCAGCCTATCTGACTCCATTACTGACTTGTCCCCGCTGCCCCTGCGGACTCTCAGTTTTGCTGAGTAACATCAGGACCTTCCTAACTGAGCGTGTTAGAGCATTTTTCTGAGTATTCGGAAAAATCTGACATCAGTGTATTCCCCCAATACACTGATTATACTCGTTTCGGGACCAACACAGAGGATTAATTCAAAACCTTTTGAAGTTAATAACTCACACAAAGGAATAAAGCACACAAGACACAAGGGATTTATTGTGGTTCGGATTTAAACTTTCCTACATCCACTTTTCCTGATTGAATGGGAGAATTCATTAACCACAAGAATTCCTTGTTTTAGAGTGCCAAGGTGCACTGATCAAGAACAACTTCTCTTGATCTCTAGGATTTTCACTGAGTCCTAGTCCTCTCTAGATTTCAGACTGAGACACTACTCAACTTACTTTCTTTCAACTCACAGCCTTGAACATATTTCAGTTTAAGGGCTTGAGTTTTTCAACTAAGGTTGAGATAACCCTTTACAGTGATGAGCAATATCTAGGTTGGGTTATCTCGGTAGGCTTCTAGGAATATTACAGTATGTTGGTCCCGAAACGAGTAAGATCAGTGTATGGGGGGAATACACTGATGTCAGATTTTTCTGAAAGACTCAGAAAAATGCTCTTACACTCTCAGTCAGGATTTCCTGAATTACTCAGTATGCTGAAGGTCCACAGGGACAGCAGGGACAGTTCAGTAACGAGTCAGATAAGCTGAGTGTGAGTAATGTGCTCGGAAGCTCAGTAGAGATAACAAACCTACTGACTGCTTGGAAGCGAGTCAGTTGGACAACTATCTCAGTGAGCTAGAGTACGTACGGAAGGTGAGCCCTTAGATTCTACTCGTTTTAATTTCTGAAAACATTTTCTCTGAACTTGCTTAGTAAACTGGTGGTTAGGGCTGAGTGCACCGTATTAAGATTCAGGATGATTGATTCAGTCCTGAGGATAAAACAATGCAGAATGTTCAGTTTATTATGATGACAGTTATGATCCTGAACAGAATAGTAAATCAGCACACAGGGGACTTTTTAACGTGGTTCGGAGATAACCAACTCCTACGTCCACGACATGATTTAACAGGAAGCTATCCTCAAAACCCTGAGGATAGGTGCTTGGTTTTACTTGCCAAGGGACACGAGTAGCCAACTTCCTCTCTTAGGAACTGACCCCTGGGCGTTTTACAAGTCCCAGTCCTTCTAACCAACCAATCTCACACCTTGAGTGGTTTGGTATTCTGGTTTCCAACTAAGATAGCTCTAGCAATACAAAACAATGCTAGATATTAGAGCTATCGATCTAAGCAAATACAGAGTGAATCCTACTACAACACTATGGAAATTTAATTGCAGAGTGTTGCTTATAATATGCTTTGAGAGCTTGGATTCTTGAGAGCTTTCTCTTGGAAATTTCCCGTTAACCTTGAATGGGTGCAAGGTTCTCCATATTTATAGGCAAGATTCAAAATAGAACCGTTGGAGGAGATCTAATCAAATCTTTCCTATTTTGGGGTGGTTGCAGGCTAGAAATACTATTTGACCTAACCGCCATGCTTATTCTGGCAAGTTGTCCCATCGCCTGCAACTTTTGAGACGTATTAAATGCCGCATTAAATGTTGCGCAGACTCCGTACATACGTGTCAAAAGATCATTGGCTCTCCGCTCTAACGGCTAGTTGACCTTCAGACATTTGTCCTTCCTCGTACATTCTATACTCTGAGTCTCTTGTTTAATAACTCAGTCTGAACGTGTGTCTTAATGGAGTCTTACTGACATTCTCTTTATCTCTTGTCCCATAGCAAAAATAACCCTTTTTGCTTTGGACTTACATGGTTCAGGTGAACTGAACTAATGCCCGAGTCAGGTCTTATGTGTATTCAGCACAGCCTGATAGATTATTCAGCTCAGTATGTGTAACCTTTTTGCTTTGGACTTACATGGTTCAGATAAACTGAACCAAGGCCTAAGTCAGGTCTTAAGTGCATTCAGCACAGCCTGATAGGTAACACTTACTCTTCACTGACTAAGATCTGTCCTGAGTATGCTTAGTGTACTCAGTAGAAACATCAGTCAATGGTACTTCAGGATTGACTTCAGGACGGAACATCAGGCTTCGATCTTCAGCTTCAGACTCAGGCAATCTTCAGCAAGACTGACTGACTCCTTCAGGATGAATTATACTTCAGACTTTAGTAAATTGGGTCGACTCCAATATTCTTCAGTCTTCAGCGAGTTCCTCCTGTACTGAATTCCTAACCTAACTATCCTGAATTATTTCAACTTGAACAACTATACTTAGGCAGATTCATCAGGGGTTTTGGGATCTAATCAAAATACTCAGATTGTCCCAACACAGTGTAAGCCTAATTACAGAGTTGAGCTCTAAATAATGTGAGCACTTGGGAAACTAGTGTGATTTCGAGTGCTTGAGAATGTGATGAACTTTGGAGAGCTTTTAGATTTCAGATGTGCTTGGTAGTTTCCCATTATTAGTTTCTTCTTCAACTCTTGTATTTATAGACTTAATTTGAAAGACTATCCGTTGGAGAAATAGTTTCAAATTAAGCTATTTTGGTGTTCCAACGTTCTTTAAAATCTTTCTCAGATTTTGGAGTGGTCAAATATGTCAAATGTTGTAGTCCAATGTTCTTCAAGATCTTCCTCAGATTTTGGATAGTCAACTCTCAAGCATTAATTGTTGAAAGCTCATTAAATGTCTGCTTAGAGTTAATGCAGCCTCCTTTGAGAACTGTGCCATCCTAGGTTGTTTATTGCTTCTGAACTTGGTACTGACATGTCAGTCTTTTGTGTCAGGTCCGTACATAGGTGGCAGCTTCTCATTGGTCTGACTTAATTGTTCCTCATTCCAGTCACATCAGTTGCATTGAAGTCCTCTGTCTTTTCATCAGGTGATTTGGAACATTCTTTTTGTTGCATTTAACACTTTATTTATGTGTTGGCTGCTTTCTTCATAAATGCTACATAGCATTTAATGAATCAGGTTACTTATCTTCAGGGGAGTTCTTTTCAGGCCGATTGAACTTAGTCCTCTGAGGTGCATTCTTCAGCAAGTGGATGTATCTGCTAAACCTTCATCAAGCTAGTCTAAATAACATCAGGCTAGTTTTAACTTAAGTAGCTTGTTTTACATTAACTTATTTTCTAAGCTTTTATAATAGATAACTAGCCATTCTCCAAAAATATCTTGCATCTTTACCTCCCCACTTGCATTCATTGGGGGCATGGAGAGAATATGGCCAGGCGCTTTGAACTGCTCTCCTCCATTGTGCCCCTCCCAAGCATTCAAGATCCTGGGATAAAGAGCAGGCCAGTTCTCCACCATTTTCTGATGAAAGACTTCATTAGCTTCAACTCCTGCAAACTCACCTGTCACATATAAGGAGTACACAAACTCCCTCCTGGCTTCCTCCCAAGAGTCATTAATGTCTCTGGGAATCCAAGGATCTATGTGAGGAAACTTGGCAATAGGCTCACTAGCCTGAATCTGGCTCCTCTTGGCCTTCATTCTCCGATATGAGTTCCTTGCCTTCCTAGGTGGTGGGGCTTTCATCAGCTGACCACTCTCCATCAGTCTTTGTTGGTCCCGAAATGAGTAAAATCAGTGTATGGGCGGGAATGCACTGATGTAAGATTTTTTACTGAATACTCAGAACAATGCTCTTACACACTCAGTCAGGAAGATCCTGAAGATACTCAGTAAAACTGAAAGTCCGCAGGGGCAGCAGGGACAAGTAGGTAGTGAGTCAGATAGGCTGAGTGTGAGTAATGTGCTCGGAAGCTCAGTAGAGATAACAATCCTACTGACCGCTCAGAAGTTAGTCAGTTGGGCTACTATCTCAGTAAGCTAGAGTGCGTGCGGAATGTGAGCCCTTAGTTTCTACTCATTTTAGTTTCTGAAAACGTTTTCTCTGAGTTTGCTTAATAAGAGGTAGTTAAGGCACAGTATTCAGATTCAGGATGATTGATTCAGCCTGAGTATTTAAATGATGCAGTATGTTCTGTTTAATATGAATGACAATTATGATCCTGAACATGAAAGTAAATCAGCACACAAGGGTCATTTTAAAGTGGTTCGGAGATGACCAACTCCTACGTCCACGGCCTGATTTAACAGGAAGTTATCCTCAAAACCCTGAGGATAGGTACTTGGTTTTTACGTGCAAAGGGACACGAATAGCAACTTCCTCTCTTAGGAACTGACCCCTGTGCGTTTTACAAGTCCTAGTCCTTCTAACCAACCAATCTCACACCCTGAGTGGTTTGGTATTCTTGGTTTCCAACTAAGATATCTCTAGCAATACAAAACAATGCTAAATATTAGAGCTATCGATCTAAGCAAATACAGAGTGAATACTACTACAACACTAGGGAAATTTAATTGCAGAGTGTTGCATATAGTATGCTTTTAATGCTTGGATTCTTGAGAGCTTTCTCTTGGAAATTTCCTGTTAGCCTTGAATGGGTGCAAGGCTCTCTGTATTTATAGGCAAGATTCAAAATAGATCCGATCTACCCAAATCTTTCCTATTTTAGGGTGGTTGCATGCTAGATGTACTATTGACCTAATTGCCATGCTTAATCTGGCAGTTTTTGTCCCGCCGCCTGTAACTCTGAGACACATTAAATGCCGCCTTAAATGCTTCGCAGACTCTATACATGCGTGTCGAAAGATGATTGGTTTTTCGATCCAACGACTAGTTGACCATCTGACATTTGTACTTTCCTTGTACATTCAATACTCTGAGTCTCTTGTTAATAACTCTGCCTGAATATTTGTCTTTATTGGAGTCTTACTGACATTCTCTTTGTCTCTTATCCCATAGCATAAATGACCTTTTTGCTTTTGACTTACATGATTCAGGTAAACTGAACCAAGGCCTAAGTCAGGACTTACAAGCATTCAGCTTGGCCTGATAGGTTATTCAGCCCGGCAAATGTAACCTTTTTACTTTGGACTTACATGATTCAGGTAAACTGAACCAAGGCCTAAGTCAGGACTTACAAGCATTCAGCTTGGCCTGATAGGTTATTTTAAACTTGCCCTTCACTGACTAAGTTCTGTTCTGAGCAGCTTAGAATACTCAATAGAAACATAAGTCAGTGGGACTTCCACGTGTTGAAGACTGAAGAAGACTGGAGTCGACCCAATTATCTGAAGTCTAAAACGCAACTCGTAGTATCCTTATTGTACCTGACTGCAAGTCGTCCTGACATCACTTATGCAGTCGGAGTTTGTGCAAGGTATCAGTCTGATCCGAAGAAGAGTCATCTAGAGAGTGCCAAAAAGATATTGAAATACCTGAGAGGTACAGTCAATTTAGGGCTTTGGTACCCCTCTGATGACAACCTAGAACTGACTGGTTATTCAGATGCAGATTATGGAGGCTGTAGGCTTGATAAGAAATCAACTACAGGCACATGTCAGTTCCTAGGGAATAAACTGATCTCTTGGTTTTCTAAGATGCAAACCAGTGTTGCAACGTCTACTACTGAGGCTGAGTATATGGCGGCAGGCAGTTGTTGCTCCCAAATTCTTTGGTTGAAGCAACAACTGAGAGACTACCAAATAGAGGCCACTGAAGTTCCAATTTATTGTGACAACAACAGTGCCATTGCCATATCCCAAAACCCAGTCTTACACACAAGGTGTAAGCATGTAGACATCAGACATCATTTTATCAGAGATCATGTTGAAAAGAAGGATATAAGGATGAAGAGAGTCCCTACTGATAAGCAGAGAGCTGACATCCTGACTAAGGCTTTGCCTGAAACCAGGTTTGTTGAGTTGTCAGTAGAGTTAGGACTCCTTGACCCAGGCTTAGGAGATTCAGTATGAATCTCAGTTCAGTATGCATAAGGTCAGGGGGAATGACTAACTAGGACTCAGGATGAAGGAATCTCATAGAGAGAGTGAATGGTTGTAGGGGGAACACTCAGTGTAAAAGGATGATCAGTTAAGACTGACTAAGATTCAGGACACAGAATTCAGGACTTGTCATCCTAATAGGACATAAGTGGTATCAGTCAGATAACGAAATCTGACTGACTGGTATGTTTCCTGAATTATTTTGTCATCATATCTTGCTCACATCATCCTTGATACTATTTATCGTGTTGTCAAATCAAATTTTTTTGTCATTTAATCACAGCCATTCATTTAATATTCAGTTATTATTTAATGCAAATTATTTGAGTTAAATACGGACTTGTTCTGACGCGCATTTAATGCAAAGTGGACGGGAACGGTTTCCGATAAATTTTTGAATTGTTAACTTTGAAAACCGAAAAGGCTCAATCCGCATCCATGCATCAATTGTTTTAATCTCAATCGTTGAATCTCATAAGTCATAATTTTCTGAACCGTCCGATTAAAATTGGATTTTTGTATAAATAATGGAAGTCCTTGTCATTGCGACCTTTACGCACTCAAAATAGTTTCCTTGCTTATTTCTCTCTGCAACTTATTTTCTTCATATCTTCATATCTTCATGGCATCACCATCCGTCGATTCATTCTTTGGAAATCTTTTCCATCTTAGAAATGAATTTCATTGGGAACCATTTGGTGATTTCTCCTCGAATCACCCAGATATAGTGCCTGTGAAAGAATTGTTTGAAAATGCAGGACTGTTAAGGTTCATCACAGCAAAGCCCAAGAGACTTCATCCTCGACTTGTTGCTGCCTTTTATCTGAAGATGGCGCAGAACAAGAATACTCAGGAATGGGAAAGTTGCATTCCTTTGACCTCCTGTGTGAAGGGGAAGAATGGCGAGGATGAGATGGTGAGGAGTTGGATCACCATTAATCTCAGGCAGAAGGTTAAGGAGGTGTTTAATCTTCCCCACTCTGGACGCAGCCCGATTGACTATGGGATTGGTAATGAGAAGGATTATCTCCAGTCTCTCTATGATGGAGATATCGTTCTGAAATCTGGGCTAAACAAGTCCGTTCTGAGGACTATCAACCGTCACTTCTTTGACCTGACTAGTCAGGGAGTGATGGGGATTGCTGGAGGGCTAGAGCAGATCTCAAGGCCAAAGTTGTATACCATGATGGCAATCAAGGATGCAGATGTGCAAAGATTCGACTGGGAGGAATACTTCCTTCAGTTAATGGTGGCTGAGAAGAGCAAGATCAAATACTCGCCAGAGGGTCAGGAGACGTTTGAGGCCAAGATGCACTTTGGCACCAAGATTTCTTTGATCTTGGAGACCTTGGATATCGGTGATGTGGATCAGGCTCAATCACTCGAGATTCCAGCAAAACTGGATCTTTTTAGATCTTATTCCGGTGATACTGGTACAAAGAAGAAATCAAGAACCCTGAAGAAGAAGGCCCAGGCGAGCACGACTGGAGAAGTCAAGGCTCAGGCATGCAAATCTTCAGGGGCTCTAATTAAGAAACCAGCGGAGGACAAGTCTAGCAAGCCTTCCGAACCCAAGCAATAGACTCTGAAACTTATTTATCCCGGCTCAAAGGAGCGAGAGAAAAAGCTTATGGAAGAGGAGGCTGCAAAAAGGGAGACTCAGTCACTAGAGACTCAGCAGGAGTCTGCTCAGACTACACTTGAGGTTGTCCCTCTTGCTGCTGTTCCAGATGATGAACCCTCTGAACCAACACCCTTTGTCCTTGAGGAAGACAAGGCTGAAGTTCAGATCCTCAATGTTGTCTCAGAATATCAGGACGTGGAGGTCCATTCTGAAGAGGATCAGAGGGAACATGTTGCTGCTGACAATAGCAAAAGAAGCAAAGGTGATGAAGGTAGGGAAGTGGATGTTGCTGAAAGCAGCAAAGGTGATGAAGGTGTCTTGGCTACTGAAGGTGTTCAGGCTGAATCTCCATGGCCTTTCCCTGCACTTGATGAGACACTTTTTCCTGATTTTGAAGTGGTGGCGAGGGGCAAGGCTGCCGAAGTGGTGGATAGAAAATTCCCAGACCTCTCTGATGCTCAGAAGGAGGCAGTGGTGCAGCTCCGTACGTATGTTATATGATCAGGAGTGCCACTTGGCCTGAACTTGATGAGCTGAGCAAGGTCAAGGGTATAAATACGCTGGCTGACGATGAAGCAGCTTTGTTTGATCACTTCCAGGTAAACTCCCTGAATAATCTAATTACGATGACTGACTTCGTCAGAACTGTAAGGAGGATTTATCCAGAAACTCCAGCGGCTGAGCCTGAAAGGGAAGGTGTTAGAATGGAACTTGCCCTTGTTCCAGTTTCTGAAGGTCAGGAGGTGGAGATACCTCAGCAGATGGAGGTTCAGGAAGGAGAGAAGGAGAAGGAGAAGAAGAAGGACGTTCTTGTGATTGCTGAGTCCGATCAGCAAGGTGCAACTGATGTGATCAGTGCACTGGCCGATGACGCACCCCTTGGACCCGGGGCTGCTGAGGCTTCAGGAGAGGGTTCACATGCTCTCGTCCGTGTTCCCGGTAAAAGGACTCAGAAGAAAGAGAAAGGGGCATGGCAGCGGGATCTGAAATCCGTCCGCCGCCAACTCACAACCCAAAACAAGAAAATCTATCGCTACAGTCGAGCTGCTGGCCTGATCAATCAGCGATTGGGGGCAGTCAACTGGGATCTTGTTAGGATATCTGTGTTAGATGTTTTGATGATATCATAAATCAATCAGTTTGTAATAAGACCAGCTGAACATGCTAGTCACTTGATGAGTAGTTAGGATTAGATAGGTTCGAGTGAGGGGGAATCTACCTTGCTGCCTAGAAGATCCGAAGCTATCATAGAAAGGAAGACCAGCCGAGACCTTGAGGACTTAGCTGATCTCAGAGGACAGAAGATTTAAGCAGCTGGCACTGGAGTATCAAGAGCAGATCATCAGAGGAGTTAACATCAACTGATATCAGAAGAGTCAGATCAGCTGATATCAGAAGAGACAGATCAGCTGACATCAGTAGATCAGCTGATCAGCTGAGAGCACGTCGCAGACAAGACAAAGACCATATATGGATAAAAGAAAAATTCACACGAAGTCAAGAAGACCAGCTGAGGTGCACACCAGCAGACTTGCACATCAGCTGAGGTCCAAGTATCAGCAGACTGGTACACCAGCTGAGGAGACAGATCAGCTGAGGTCTTGTGCTCGGCCCAGATTCTTCGGAATCATTTTGAGGGTTGACTTGCGACAGAGAAGGAAGATTCCCAGAATAGAAGATCAATCAATCAAGGGGACAAACTTGATTGATTGTAGATCGCGAAGATTGACGGGAATCAAGATGGAGACTCAATCAATCACAATGATTGATTGAATACGAGATTATAGGATCTCAGATTTCTAGTCCATCCCAACGGCTAGTTATTTGACCCTATAAATTAGAGTAACAGTGATAATTTCAGTATCGGATTTACACGCATATTAAGCTAGCCGAAACTCTGTCAGAATTATCACTTGCACTCAAAACCACATTCATACTTATTATTTGTAAAAGCTTTGTAGAAGCTGTGAGAAGTCAATTGAGATTGTAGCATTGACAATTTGTAAGAGAGTAGTTCTCTCGAAGTGTGTAAGTGAGTAAGTTAGTGGAGAGCCCCTCAACTCTAAGTTGGATTGAGGAGAATGGATGTAGGACAGTTGGTCCGAACCACTATAAATCCCTTGCGTCTCGTCTTATTTCTTTCTGCTCTTAACTTGTGCACATCTCCTAAAACCGATTTTCATTAAAAACGTTTCCGCACAATTCACAGCGCACATCTTTCAAATTTAGACTATCTCAGTAGTCTGCTGGTTTTCTGAATAACCAAAATAATTTGAAAAAGGTTTTTGAATCCTTACAAGTCTATTCAACCCCCCCTTCTAGACTTGTTCAAATGTATACTTCCCTAAAACCTGCCTTTGGGACCAACAGATCACCACGAGATGGTCAAAGCTTTTGCCATTGCCGAGGATGCTCTTGTTCTGACTGAGATAGATCACTCAGTTCGGGTCGAAGCAGTATGTCAGCTAGCAAAGGAGACAGCTGAAAGCTGCAACAAGATGGCTGTAAGTCTGCGAGCTGAATAGGATGAAAAGATGAACACATTCCTTGATCAACAACTGAATGCAAGGGTTGATCAGTTGGTTGATGATAAGCTTGCCAAGCTGAAAGCTGAGGTGAAGGCTGAATTACTGAGTGAGATGTCAGAGCAAGAAAAGGAAGAAATCTGGCGGGCCCTGGACTCCAGGATGGGAGATCTAGAGGGTAGGTTGAAGCTTGAGCACAATCAGGCTGTCAGGGGCATCAGTGTCGATCTGAGAGGGAAGGTAACTCAGATCGGGGAAATTCGGGGAAAGCAGCAGGAAATGAGCAATCAGTTCGGACTTTTGGCTGAGTCAGTTGAAGAAGTGGTTGGAAAAATAAATGACGATGATGCCAAAAAGGGGGAAGGAAGAAAGCAAATTGGCAAAGGAAAGAAGAAGAACTTCCCCCTTGAACTGAAAGCTCAGGAAAGAAAGAGAACTAGATCAGTTGCTGCCACTAAAGCCCAAGGCACTGAATCTGAAGAATCTGGTCCGAAGAGGATGAAGCAGTCGGAGGATTCTGCCCTGGCACCTCTTTTTGCTGAACTAGAGGAGGGATTGCACCCTGGATCAATCACCCAGGCAAAGAAGCTGGTACTGACTGAGTCGGAGAAGCAAGCGAAGTTGAAGGAGTTATCGCTGCTCAGTCAGATCCAGAGGCTGAAGGAATCCAACGAGTACCTGATTTCGCAGGTCCAGAAGAAGAAGTCTGTGCCTTATGGATCCCGAAAGAAGACTCAGAGGAAATTGGTGATGAATCCAGGTCAAGGACCTCCTCCACTTCAGTTTGTTTAAGATTTCATCCCTGTGGAGTTCTTGGAGGTGTGGATTCCGATCCGGAATAGATGGGCGTATCTATTCTACGTGGTGGGGCTTTGGGACGACCTGAATAAAGAAAAAGACGTTATCCTCCACCACTGGATGGCGCAGGAGCATCCGGACCTTTGGGCTGAGATCATCAGTAATGCTGATATCGAAGGGGTCGAGATTGCTCCGCCAGAATTCCTCAAGTACCCTCCTCCACTCTATGGGAACTCCATGCAACTGGACCGAAAGGCTATGTTAGAAGAAATCGTCAGAATAGGACATGTCTACGGAACAGTTGGTAATCGGACTAGGATGAAGCAGATTCTGAGTCGAGTCTTGGAGATGTATGAGATCTCACTTGCTGAGTGGAACAAGGATCAGGATGAAGAATAGACCAGGAGTTAGTTGTTCAGGAAATATTGTAATAGCTTCAGGATGCTTGTACTTTCAGATTTGTCAATGAAGTTATTTAATTTTCCTGAGTATAACTTCTTGTTGACTCTTGAATATACTTTTCCGTATTCTTATCAAGAACTGTGCTAACCCATTCCTTGTTTCCATCTTATAGACTAAGTGCCTAGTTTGTCAGGAGGTACTAAACCTATTTCACTGACTAAGTCAGTTTATTGTATAGATGGTTAGGAATTTGCTTAAGAGTTTTGGCATCATCAAAAAGGGGGAAATTGTTGGAACAATCTGAGTGTTTTGATTAGATCCCAAAACTCCTGATGAATTTGCCTAAGTACAGTTAGTCAGGATAGTCAGGTTAGGGATTCAGTTCAGGGGGAACTTGTTGAAGACTGAAGAAGATTGGAGTCGACCCAATTATCTGAAGTCTAAAACGCAACTCGTCCTGAAGAAGTTCAGAGTCAGCCCTGTAGAAGATTGCCTGAACTGAAGTGAAGACCAAAGAGTTGATGGTCTATCCTGAATACGACTATCCGGACTAACTGTACTAAGGTAAATTCATCAAGGGTTTTGGGACCTAATCAAAACACTCAGATTGTCCCAACAGTCTTCTCTTCTCCTCTGCTTTCTCCATGTTATGCTTATCAAGAGACTTCCCTGCCTTCACAGCCTGGGCCAGGGGACTGAGAGATGGTGGCCTGAACAGATCCTCAGTGGTTTGCACCTTTTCAGGCTGATTAGGTGAAAGCGAGGCTATGGGTTTGGGGTTTTCAACAGCAAGTTCTCTAACTTCTTCTTCTTCTTGAGTGATCATTACTCTCCTTTTCTTAGTGGCCTGAGTGTCAGACACACTCCCACTCCTTTGCTCACTTCCCTGCCTTTTCTCCCTTAGGATTTGATCCTTGGCTCTTGACAGCCTAGTTTCCCTTCCTTGGACAGCAGTCCCTTTTTTCTTTTCAAGAGCTGTGGCCTGCTCCCCTTCTCTCACCAGTGTATCAATTTCCATCCTTACATCAGACACAAACTTCTTAGGGTCAGGCCCCTTGCCCACTGATGGACCTCCTAGTGACCTGACCTGCCTATCATCTTTCTTTTCTCCCTTCTGGCTAACTCTCCTAGAGAGTTCAGCAAGAGCAACTGAGTGCTTGGTTGTATCCTGTTCCACGACTCTCAGTTGGGTAAGGCAGTGCTCTGTCTCTTCGCTTAGGGCCCTCAGGTGGAAGGCAACATCCACTCTAAAGTCCGTGAAGGGCTTTAGTTTTTCTTCTATGATCAGATTGGTGGCCGCCTGAGTAGGAAGCGCTGAAGGTGCCTACCTCACCTGAGTTTCAATTTCTTCCTTCAGAGCATTTTCTCTCCTTGTCAGATAATCACCCATTCTTTCCATCACACCTCCTACCACGGCTGTGATTGTAGCTTGTATCAACCTCTCGCTCTCTTCAAGGTTTTCTTGTCTGATTGCCACAATGGCCTATGTATGAGCCTGCCTCTCTTGCTCTACACTGGCCTTCAGGTCATTGATCTCTTTGGAGAGATGCATCTCCATCTGATCTACATTACTTGATAGATTAGTAATGAGAGTCAAGTTAATGTCCTTTACCAGATCAAGGTTTTCATCCAGGAAAACTGTCTCAATTGATTGTTCCTCCATCATAACTTCAAGGTTTTCCACTTTGCCTGTCAGGCTCGCTAGTTCTTTCCTTTCGAACTTAGGCTCCACAGCAGCCTTAACCACAGTCTGGATCACTCCTTCTATTTGAGCAATTGGTGTTTCATCAGGGGATGGCACAGCTTCTGTCTGAGTCCCCTGTGACTCAGGTTGATTCTCAATGGCCTGATCTTCAGTGCCCTGACTCCCAGTGGCCTGGGTTGTCCCCTGACTTGTACCAGCCTGACCTCCTTCAATGGGGTTGGCTTCATCATCTCCCCCATCTTTGTTCTGATCCTCAGCTGCCATATCCTTAGGCCCTTCAATCAATCTTGCTTCAGCTAGCTTTTTGGCAACCAACTTACCAAACTCCCATTCAGCCAGTAACAGGTTGGTTTTCTTTACTTGAGCAAACTCAAGTACCTCTCTCTTTTCTTTTCTCCAGTATGCTTCCCCTCTCCCCTTAACTGCTTCAAGCAACTCATAGAGGTAGCCATCCTTTATATTCACCAGTAGCCTGACCCTCTCAAACATGTCCTTGAGGGTTGGATGGGAGTTTAAGGCAGGGTATAGTAGCTCAATCTCATAGCTGGCCTCCTCCTTCGGAGAGTCCAAGTAAGTGTACTGGACCTCCTCCTCATCTGCTACTTCAAGGGTGGGCAGTATGTCACTGCCCTGTGTGACGGGGGTTGTGTTTTGGCTTCACTGCCCTTCTAATCTTGATAATCTTGAATATCAAATATTCAATTCTTGACATTCTTAATCCAAGAATTTTCGAAAAAATATAGTACATATATTAATCCAATGAGATCTTGATTTTATTAGATATTCTTGTATCCAAGATACATATCTATTTTCCATAAAATCTCTCATGAAATTGATATATCATATTTTTCGAAAAAACAACACTTAATGGGCTCAAAATATTTCTTTTATTTTAATCACCTTGTCAATTGTTGGATATTTAATTGGGCTACTTGAGGGGCCTTTAGGAGAATTAAGATTGGACCTCCTAATGGGCCTTGAATTCTAACATTGAGCCCAATGTCATTCAACTCATTAACATTAATCTCACTCCACTATAGGATTAATGTTGCACTATCCATCTTAACCCATATTACAATCATATGGCTCCCGGTCATTATTTCTCGTGTTTAAGATTCTCTTGTCCGTTAGTTAATCAAGCCATTGAAAGCTTTAATTAATTTAACATCTTATCCTTGGAGTAAGGACAGCTCTTCTTTATCATCACACCGGAAACAAATTCCACTTGCAAGATTTAGTATGACAAACGTTTAGAGCCCACCAAGGGGACTAATCATGCAAGATTCTCCAAGCACACATTCCTATGTATTAAATCTTAGCAACTGTCGTGTTCTCAATGGCGTCACCCAAGATGCAAAGTATTGAGTCTTATTGACTCTCTACCCTTAACAAATTAAAGTGCCACACACGGATCACACACAGTCCTATTTAAGGGACAGAGGTTTAGAAATATTGACCACTGAGGTCTAATTCTTCATCCCATAAATTAGTACGGAAGAATTATCTCTCTGTAGGTCCTCTTCAATGCATCATCATGCACTAGTGCAATCCCTTGGTCAAGATAAGCCAATTTGGGATCTACACATCAACCGTTTACTAATGGGGTGTTCAAATCCCATCTAGGTTGTGAATTTAGTACTTGTTACAAGAGACTGATAATGTGATCTAGCTGTGAGTTATCCGGGGATCACCACATTTATCTATAGTGTAACTTGTACTATTATATGAACGGATTGCAATAAATAAATAGCATTCATATTTATCTAAAGCACAGTGATAAAAGATTTATTTCAGATAAAGCTCAAAGATTCAGTTTAGTTATACAAAGTAAAAGCATACTTTCTAGTATAACCCTAACAATCTCCCACTTATACTCAAAGTCTGTTTTTAAGTATACTACAACATATCTATGTGCTACACATGTCCTAATAATTTATCCCACTTATACTCAAAGCAGATTGGCAACACACTTGACTCCCATTCCTCCCACATGTCTCTCGAATGTACATAGAGGTAGACACTTTGTGAGAGGATTAACTAGGTCGTCTTTCAATGCGATCTTTGCCATATCTTCATCTCCTCTCTTAACGATTTCTCGTCTAAGATTGTATATCCTTAAATGTGTTTGTTGGCCATGTGGACTCTAGGTTCCCTTGAATTTGCAACTGCCCTAGCATTACAATGCTAGACAAATTCAGAATCTTATCCAAGTCCACTTAGAAGATCTTGAGCCAAACCGATTCCTTCACTGCTCCATAAGCAGTTACTTATTTGGCTTCCATGGTAGAATCAGTGATGCACACTTCACCATATCATGGCTCCTTCCCCAAACGAAACACATTACCCGAGGTAGATCTATATGGAATTTATATCTGATTGGAATTCTGAGTCCGAATAACCAACGTGGATTACACTATCTGACTGATAAACCAACATTCTATCTTAAGTTCGCTTGAGATATTTCAGAATGTTTTTAACAGCCGTCTAATGCTCTTTCCCGGGGTTACTTTGATATCGTGCTACCATGCCTACGGCAAAGCAGATATCTGGTCTCGTACATAGCATAGCTTACATGAGGCTTCCAACTGCCAAAGCATATGGGATGTCTTTCATGCAATCTATCTCGTCTTGTGTCTTCGGACACATCTCTTTCGATAGATGAATTCCATGTCTAAAACGTACAAAACCTTTCTTGGAATTCTGCATGCTAAACCGTTTCAAAACAGTATCTATGTATGAAGCTTGCGATAAGCCGATCATTCTTTTCTTACGATCTCGAGTAATCTTGATCCCTAAGACATGATCGGCTTCCCCTAAGTCCTTCATATCAAACTGATTTGACAACCATACCCGCACGTCTGACAACACCGCCGCATTGTTTCCAATGAGCAAAATGTCATCTACGTATAGTATCAAGAATACCACTGGAGTTCCGACACATTTCTTGTACACACAACTCTCAAACTCATTTTGATCAAAACCATAAGATTTTATTACTTGATCAAAATATTGATTCCAAGCTCGCGATGCTTGCTTAAGTCCGTAGATAGACCTCTTAAGCTTGCATACAAGGTACTCTTGGCCTTTTTCAATAAAGCCTTCGGGTTGATACATATCGATTTCTTCTTCAAGACTTCCATTAAGGAAAGTTGTCTTGATATCCATTTGCATAGACCCCATCTCGGCTTTCATTGCTGTTTGCCAAGAATCTGCATCCTTGTCTTGGAGTGCTTCGTCGTATGTCCATGGGTCTAATTCATCTTCCCCGGGGACTAAGTCAGAAGACTCTCCCACGAACATGAATCTCTCAGGTTATCTCACAACCCTCCCACTACGACGAGGCTCCGGTTGTGTTGGTGTCGCGTGGTACATCAACTTGTACCCTTAGTATAGGATTAGGCCCTTTTATTTCATCTAAGGTAATCTCACTTTTGGGCTTTCTATTGTTCACATAGTCTTCTTCCAAGAACATAGAATGTGTACTAATTACGATTCTTTGGTCCTTGGGACTATAGAACATACCCCATTTCGTTCCTCTAGGGTATCCTACAAACAACCTCAATTCCGAACGTGGATCCAATTTTCCGACTTCCTTGTCCAACACACATGCCGGACACCCCCAAATCCTTATGTGTCTCAAACTAAGCTTACACCCGGTCCACAATTCTGTGGGAGGTTTAGGAATCGATTTGGATGGCACCAAGTTTAGAATGTGAGCCGCTGTTTCCAAGGCATAGCCCCAAAATGACTTGGGTAACTCCGAATAACTCATCATGGATCTGATCATTTCTAAAAGAGTTCTATTTCTTCGTTCCGCAACCCCATTTTGTTGAGGGGTACCGGGTGCGGTCAATTGGGATACAATCCCTTCACTTGACAAGTAGGTTAAAAATTCATTGCTGAGGTATTCGCCCCCACGATCCGATCGTAGGAACTTGATACTCTCTCCCCTAAGTTTCTCTGCCTCGGCTTTGAACTCTTTGAATTTATCAAAGGTTTCTGATTTGCGCCGCATAAGGTAAACGTACCCATATCTTGAGTAAGCATCCGTAAAAGTTACGAAATACTCAAAACCTCCTCTAGCTTGAACCGACATTGGTCCACATACGTCAGTGTGAACGATTTCCAACACTTCACTAGCTCTATTCCCCTTAGCCCCGAAGGCCCTCTTGGTCATTTTCCCCTTTAAACAAGATTCACACGTTGGAAATAGCTCAATATGGAGAGACTCCAATGAGCCGTCCGCCACCAACCTTTGAATTCTCTTTAGATTAATATGACCAAATCTTAGATGCCATAGAAGTATTTCGTTCACGGTTGAAGAAAATTTTCTTTTCTTAGAAATGGTCGATGTGTTATAAGAAGCATTTTGTGTGTGATGTGCACTTTTAATAGTATAAAGATTATTCACTAATGTTCCCGAACAGATGAACTCATCGTTTCGAAAAATAACAACCATATTATTAAAAGAAACTGAGTATCCATCAATGTACAATTTAGAAACCAAAATTAAATTCTTCCTAAAACTGGGAACATAAAGAACATCCTTTAATACTAAAACTCTATCTTCAAAAAATAGGTGCACGTCTTCCACTGCGACAGCCGCTACCCTCGTAGCGTCACCCAATGTGATGAGGATCTCATTCGCACTAAGTTGCCGGGTTTTTCGGAACCCCTGTAAAGTGAAACATACATGATCAGTGGCTCCCGTACCACTACCCATGAATGGGAAGCATACGCCGCTAAACAAGTTTCAACAACAAGTGCATGAGAATTACCTTTCTTCCCGGCCTTCTTTGGCTTGGGACAGGCCGTCCTCCAATGTCCTTTCTCACCGCTATTGAAACACTTCCCTTTGGTAGCTTTCTTGACCCCTCCCTTATTAGTCACCTTTCCCTTAGCTTGGTTCGGGCCTTTGGTCTTCTTCTTCTTCTTCCCACCTTTCGGTGCAGAAGAAGTCGGACCGCTTGCCACCAAGACTTGAGTTTGGTGTCCCATGAGTATCTCCGCCGATACCAAAGCTTGCAAGAGTTGTGCCAACGTGAACTCTTAATTATTCATCATATAGTTCAAGTGGAACTGCTCAAAGCTTTTCGGTAGAGATTGGAGAACGAAATCAACTTGCGTTTCCGCATCATATTCCGCTCCAAGTACCTCTAACTTGTTGAGGTAGCCCATCATCTTGAGAACGTGATCCCTTATGGGCGTTCCCTCCACCATTTTCAGTGACAACATATCTCGCATGGTGATTTGTCTAGCCGTACGATTCTGATGAGCGAACATCTCCTTAAGGTTTAACATCATATCAGAAGCGGATTCCATGTCTTGGTGTTGGTGTTGCAACACATCTGACATTGAAGCCAAGATGGTACACCTAGCCATTTCATCGGATTTCATCCACTCCCTATGATATTCCCTTTCGGCAACATCCGCATCATCCGTAGGCGTAGGGGGCTTTGGGGTGTCAAGAACCCATTTGTGTTGTTGTGCGGTTAGGACAATAAATAAGTGACGTTTCCAATCAACATAGTTTTCACCTACCAATTTGTTATCTTTAAGTATCATAAACAGTGGATTAAAAGGAGACGACACGCTGAACTGAAATAAAACATACATTGCATCAATACATACATCGATTCGCAAAGATTATCACAAAATTTCGATTATACTTTGTATAAAATCTCAAAAAAATAAATAGCATAAATCGCCCGACATCTTAAAACAGTTCACATAAGCCACGACGAGTGTAGACGTTTATGCAAACACATTTAAGCAAGTTACAAACAAGAACAGTTACAAACTTTTAATTTCAAAAATTAATAGGCGGCTCCCACTTGACCATATAAAATCGGTAGGGACTCCAATGGGGAGTAATAAAATGCCAATTTTATACCTAAGTATTAACCATGATTAAATACAGGATTATCACTTCATTTTGAGCAAGCCACTCGATGGGAGGGTCAATACCGCCACTAATAATAATCCACAATCATCCTTTTGAGAATTTGTTCATGTGAACTTGTCTTTTGGCCTATCTGATAGGGAGAAAGGCGCTTGCCAATGCGTAGCCAAAAGTCTTCACAAACAAATAAATCATTGAGGCCAAATAATTCAATTTTATTATCTAGAATAAAATACCAAATCATATTTAAAGCATACTTAGTAATTTTCGGAGTTGAGATTTTTTCATCACGATATTCATGCAATCAAATATTTAATCAAATTAAATAAATAAAGCATGCATCAAAACAAATTAAACAAATTGGCACGTTATATCCAATTGTCATGGTTTAATTTCTCGTTTTGACTATGAGATATCGTAATCACCGTTCGTCTTCAAGCTTTATCGTCTGTCTCGATTAAGCTCCCACTCTATCGTAACAAAATTTTACCAACTTTGTCTCCGGGCCTTAAAATCTCCGTTCTTCGTCTTTGATATCGGTTACAATTTATTTACGAAAAATAAATAAATCTATCGTCTAGACTAGTCTATTACATAAAAACATCCTAGTCTACCCATGGATTTTCTCATGGGAAAAACGATCCGAACGAATCGGATTTTAAAACCGCATCATCATACATGCATGCATAAATAAATAAATATTAAATACCATGACAATTGGATACCTGCAAAAAAAGATCTAGCAATTCTACTATCCAATTTAATATTAAACACTTAAATTACAATTTAACTTATAGAGCCAGAAATCGGCTCTGATACCAGTTGTTGGAGAATTGAACGCGGGATCTATTCGGGATTTACGCTAAATACAAATTTAAGCCTACAATTAATATCATGATTTAAACATAATTAAATCAAATAATTGTATACCCAACAACAGGCTTTGCATGCAAAACATATGAACATATAATATCACGTAAAGCCCTAAACATGCGGAACTAAGGGATTTAGTGAATTATACCTCTTGGAGAAAAGGCAGTTTCTGAGACAAAAGGCGTTATTTGGTTGAGCTGCTTTCGTAAGGCTGTTGAGATCAAAGGCGTCCTTTGAGATCCTCTATAGCCGAAGTATCAACAATGAACTTGAAGGCGTCCTTCTTGAGACCCTCAACTTGATAAACCCAAAAGCCTTCTCAAGTATTCCCTTGTCCTTATTTGTGCACCCGGTGGGAGGCCACACGAATAATCACAACACAAGGAAGAAAATATTTTGTTGCCCCAATAACTGTAATTCTCAAAAATTACAAGAAAATAATGTGTGTGTTGAAGTCTTGTATCATCTCATATTTATATTGAGAATACAAGATCTTGAATATCTTGAATATCTAATATTTCAAATCTTGATTATCATGAATATCAAATATTCTAATCTTGATAATCTTGAATATCAAATATTCAATTCTTGACATTCTTAATCCAAGAATTTTTGAAAAAATATATTACATATATTAATCCAATGAGATCTTGATTTTATTAGATATTCTTGTATCCAAGATACATATCTATTTTCCATAAAATCTCTCATGAAATTGATATATCATATTTTTTGAAAAAACAACACTTAATGGGCCCAAAATATTTCTTTTATTTTAATCACCTTGTCAATTGTTGGACATTTAATTGGGCTACTTGAGGGGCCTTTAGGAGAATTAAGATTGGACCTCCTAATGGGCCTTGAATTCTAACATTGAGCCCAATGTCATTCAACCCATTAAAATTAATGTCACTTCACTATAGGATTAATATTGCACTATCCATCTTAACCCATATTACAATCATATGGCTCCTGGTCATTATTTCCCGTGTTTAAGATTCTCTTGTCCGTTAATTAATCAAGCCACTGAACGCTTTAATAAAATTAACATCTTATCCTTAGAGTAAGGACAGCTCTTCTTTATCATCATACCGGAAACAAATTTCACTTGCAAGATTTAGTATGACGAACGTTTAGAGCCCACTAAGGGGACTAATCATGCAAGACTCTCCAAGCACACGTTGCTCTGTATTAAATCTTAGCAACTGTCATGTTCTCAATAGCGTCACCCAAGATGCAAAGTATTGAGTCTTATTGACTCTCTACCCATAACAAATTAAAGTGCCACGCATGGATCACACACAGTCCTATTTAAGGGACAGATGTTTAGAAATAAATGACCACTGAGGTCTAATTCTTCGTCCCATAAATCAGTACGAAAGAATTACCTCTCTGTAGGTCCTCTTCAATGCATCGTCATGCACTAGTGCAATCCCTTGGTCAAGATAAGCCAATTTGGGATCTACACATCAACCGTTTACCAATTGGGTGTTCAAATCTCATCTAGGTTGTGAATTTAGTACTTGTTACAAGAGACTGATAATGTGATCTTGCTGTGAGTTATCCGGGGATCACCACATTTGTCTATAGTGTAACTTGTACTATTATATGAACGGATTGCAATAAATAAATAACATTCATATTTATCTAAAGCACAGTGATAAAAGATTTATTTCACATAAAGCTCAAAGATTCAGTTTAGTTATACAAAGTAAAAGCATACTTAGTATAACCCTAACAGTTCACAGGGGGACTGTCCTCTGCAGACTCTTCAGGGATAGTGGCCTCCTGTCTTCCTTCTCTGGATGGGGCCTCTACCTTCATCTTGTCCAAAAGCTTTTCAGAGTTGAACAAGATCTTAGCCTTGTTCCATGGTCTTGTATCAGGAAAGGTGTACTTTAGGTTGAGTGCTTCAATGATGAGAGAAACCTTTGAAGCATAGCACAACTTGTGCTCTATCACCATCCTTCTTTTGATCTCCTTAAGGTTACTCCTTTCCTCCCTCAGATTTGAGATAAACAACTGATGCCAGTTGAACTTTACTCTTGCAGTGGTGTTGACAATGGCTGCCATCAATCTTAGTTTTATCTTACTTACTTGATTAGTGCTTCCTTGATTTGCCAGGATGCATTTCCCAACAATCTCTGCCAACACTTCAAACTCAGGCTTGAGTAATTTCTTGTTGAAGTTTGGTACATATTTCTCCTTCTTCTTGGTGATGGTAGACGAAAACCAAGTATGTAAGTTCCTGGGTCCAAACCCTCATTTGGCAACCCAAAAATGTCGTGCATATCTTCTTGCCTTAGCACAAACTTGTGCCTCTTCATCACAGGCACAATGACATCCCTCCCCTTCTTGTCCTTCTTTTGCTCACTCTTCTCCACCATGACTGCATATCTTATGGAGGTATGGCTTTTCTCCATATCAACAAAGAATTCAAGCACCTGTCTTTCATAACACTTTTCTGGGCCTTTAGATAAGAATCTAACAAGACCAGCATTTCTAACAAGTTTAAACGCTCTTCTGATGTGGTGTAGGTTAGGATCAGAAAGAGTTTTATGGTGGTTGAAACAAACAATGGGCTCATACCAAAAGTTTTTGTTATTTGAGAGCTCTTTGTAGTCTATGTAAATCTGGGCCATTGTATAAAAGAGGGTGGTTGTTTGGTAAGGGTTGAGGATGATAAGGGTTGAGAGTATGAGAAGGGTTGGTAGTAAGAGAATGATGAAATTGTGTGAAAAACTGCTAAGTGTGGGAGTTATTTATATTGTAGATGAAGGGTGGGGATCAAATTATCAGAATTTTGATCTACGGTTGAGATGAGAGGGGTAATGTGGAAGATAAAGTGATTTAACTTCCCAAGTAATTTGTAATTATTACCAAAAATGGAAAGTGGGTTGATTTTAGATCAATGGTTAGAATTTAAAAGGATGACGGTTAAAAGGTAGGCTTTTCATGAGATATAACTGCTCAAAGCCATCTCCCGAGATTTTACTGCACACTTACTATCGCATTAAATGCGCCGCAGGCACGGTTACCAATAAAGTAACCACAAGTCAGAGGTTGTCTCAGTGGACTTTGCTCAGTCTAGTTGTTTTCAGGGGAGTAACCTCTACTGACTATCAGAATATATCAGTGGACTTTATCAGCTGAGTCCATTGGTATTTCTTGATTATTCCCCCTTGATTAGTGACATGTGAGTCTGTTGTGGTTGATTCATTCTGAGTTGAGTACTCTGATCAATTTCCTGACTCGGGATCAAGTAGACCTAACTCCACTGATAACTTATGAAATCTAGCTTCAGCCAGAGGTTTTGTGAGTATGTCAGCTATTTGCTTGTCAGTGTGGATTTTTACAAGCCACACATCTTTCTTTTCCACATGATCTCTGATAAAGTGATGCCTTATATCCACATGTTTGCATCTTGTGTGAAGCACAGGGTTCTGTGATATTGCAATTGCACTGTTGTTATCACAGAAAATGGGTACTTCATTAGCCTGGATGCTGTAGTCAGTTAGTTGTTGCCTTATCCATAGGATTTGAGCACAGCAACTTCCAGCAGCCATGTATTCAGCTTCAGTGGTGCTTGTTGCTATTGAACTTTGCTTCTTTGAAAACCAAGATATTAATTTGTTTCCAAGGAATTGACAGGTGTCAGTAGTTGATTTTCGGTCAATTTTGCATTCTCCATAGTCAGCATCAGAGTAGCCTGTTAATTCAAAGTTATCATCAGAGGGGTACCAGAGTCCCATATTGACTGTACCCTTGAGATATCTTAGAATCTTCTTTGTGGCTTCCAGGTGACTTTTCTTAGGACTGACCTGATATCTTGCACAGATCCCTACTGCATAAGTGATGTCAGGCCTACTTGCAGTGAGGTATAGAAGAGATCCAATGATTCCTCTATAAGTAGTCTGATCCACAGCTTCTCCTTCTTCATCAAGTTCAAGCTTTGTGTTTGTATTCATAGGTACCCTGACCACCTTGCTTGAACTGCAGCCAAATTTTTGTATCAGCTCCCTAGTGTACTTGGCCTGATTGATGAATATTCATTTAAGGGACTGCTGACTTACAATCCAAGAAAGAAATTCATCTATCCTATCATGGACATCTCAAATTTTCCTTTCATGAGATGTGAGAATCTTGTGCATAGGTCTTCATTTTGTGACCCAAATATAATATCATCCACATAGATATGAACCAAGAGTATGTCTTCTCCATGTGTGATTCTGAAGAGTGTCCTGTCAACACTCCCCTTAGTGAAACCATGCTCCAAGAGGAACTGTGACAAGGTGTCATACCAGGCTCTTGGGGCATGCTTCAGGCCATATAGAGCTTTCCTAAGCTTATATATTTTGTTGCCTTCCTCAAAGCCAGGGGGTTGTTCCACATAGACTTCTTCATTCAGGACCCCATTGAGGAATGCACTTTTGACATCCATTTGATAGACCTTGAACTTCTTGTGGGCAGCATAGGCAAGAAATAGCCTGATAACCTCTAATCTGGCTACTGGTGCAAATGTTTCATCATAGTCAAATCCTTCAACTTGAGTATCCCTTTGTCACCAGCCTTTCTTTGTTTCTGATAATAACATCATTCTCATCCTTCTTGTTTTTGGAGACCCACTTGGTTCCAATGATGTTTGCATGCTTGGGTCTCTTGACAAGCTCTCATACTTGATTTCTTGTGAACTGATTGAGCTCTTCTTCCATGGAAATGATCCAATTAGGATCCTTTAATGCTTTCTCAATTGTCTTAGGTTCCTGTGCTGATAGAAAACAACAAAAGAGAGCATTTTCACCATGAAAACTTCTAGTGTTGACTCCAAGGTTAGGATCTCCAAGAATCTGATTGATTGGGTGATCAATCAACCAGCTTCTTTTGGGTTGTCCTCTCTCAGTGGAGTTATCCACAGGGTTATCTCTTCAATTGGGATTGAGTCACTAGATTGGGCAATATTAAGTAATTCAAGAGAGAGAGCAGAGGGAAGGAGTCCTGAGTCATCATTCAGGGTTGTTTCAAAGTTATTAGCACAGTCTAGTCTGGCTTCCCCCTGAATGTTATGCTTAGTGTCTGTCTCAACTTGGCCAGCTTCTTCATTGACAGAAGTTACCTGAGGAGCTGGGATTGTGTCATTCAGCACATTTTCATCAATGTTGGTTTCCTCAGGCTGGTATGTCCTCTGAGTGCAACCTCCTGACTCCTCTGTCCCTAGGTTGTCCAATGTTGGAAGATAGGCATCCACTTTCTTATCAGTGGACTTGTCCAAGGTCAGGGTAGTTATTTTATCAGTGACCTCTTTGATGGCCTAATTTTTCCCGAACTCAAGAGTATATTCATCAAAAACAACATGTGGTGTTTCTTCCACCACAAGGGTTCTGAGGTTATATACCCTGAAAGCTGTACTGATTTGAGAATATCCAAGGAAAATTCCTTCATCAGCTTTGCTATCGAAGGTTTTCAGTTGCCTCTTTCCCTTGTTGTGAATGAAACACTTGCAGCCAAATATATGTAAGTAGGATACCTGAGGTTTCCTACCATTCCATACCTCATAGGGGGTTTTGCCTTGAGTTTTGGAGAGCATGGATCTATTTTGAGTGTAGCAGGATGTATGAATGGCTTTAGCCCAGAACTTTTTGGGAATTTGTGCATCAGCAAGCATGGTTCTGGCAGCCTCCTTCAGTGTCCTATTTCTTCTTTCAGCTATCCCATTTTGTTGAGGAGTTCTTGCAGCTGATGTCTCATGGGATATTCCTGACTTATTGCAAAAGTCAGTGATAATGGAATTAATGAACTCAGTACCTTTATCAGATCTAATCTTTACAATAGACAGATCCTTTTCATTTGATATCCTTCTGAGTAATTCAGGTAGCCTGAGTTGATTATCCTTTTTGCTGGTCATGAAGATCACCCATGTGAATCTTGAAAAGTCATCAACTACAACCAGTGTGTATTTGCTTTGATGCTGGCTGGAGTGACATGTCCAAATAGGTCCATGCGCAGTAGTTGAAGTACCCTGTCAGTGGAGGAACTTGTTTTACTTTCGAATGATGCTCTTATTAGCTTTTCTTCTTGGCAAGCTTTGCAAATGTGATCTTTTTTTAACACCTCATTAGGTATTCCTTCCACAAGGCTCAGCCTTGATATCTTGTTGAGTGTTTTGAAGTTCAGGTGGTTGACTCTTCTGTGCCATACCCAAGTCAGATCACTTGAGCTTTTGGCAATGAGACAGGTCTCTTCTGGGCATTATCTCCAATCTGCAAGATAAACATTTCCTTTACTTGACCCAGTTAGTAGTACCTGTGTGTTTGATACATTTCTTACACAGCACAGGTTACTTGAGAACTCAACAATATAGTCTTTATCACAAAATTGGCTTAGGGAAAGCAGGTTATGTTTCAGTCCACTGACATATGATACATTTGTTACCTTGACTGATCCTATCATCAGGGTACCATAACCTTTGGTGATTCCTTTGGAGTTGTCACCAAAGGTGACTTGTGGGCCTTTCTTTTCCTTGTAGTTTGTCAATAGACTTTGGTTACCTATCATATGCCTTGAGCAACCACTATCCAGATACCAGTCATCATGAGACTCCAAGAGGTCCTGCATAAAAATTAAGTCTTAGGTACCCATTTTGTGTTGGGTCCTATTTGGTTAGCTGTACCTTTTGGGATCCAAATATGCTTAACATTCCTAGTTACTTTGGACTGGCTGATTTTTCTCCCATAAACATCTATATAGACAGTGGACTCCTTAAATGCCCTAGGAGTTGACTGCCTATAAGTGTTAGTCCTCTGTGGAACAGGTGGCCTGACATTCCTCCTGTTCCTAGAGGACTTTTGGTGCAGCTGGCCTAAAGTGATGTTGATAAGGAAGGGTATAATTCCTCTCATAGGGCAAGTATGAGGATGGTTCCCTATAGTGAACTCTTTTGTCAATTCCCCCGACAGAGGATTCAGGCCAGTTTGTCCTTTGCCTAAATTGTCTCCTAGGAGAAGATCTAGGTTGGGGATATGTGTACTGAACACTACTCCATTTGTTCCTAGAAGGTTGATTTCTTCTTTTGGGTTCGTTCTTTTTGGAGTTTGCTTTTAGAGGTGTATAGGTTGTTCTAGCCTTTTCAGTGGACCTACTAGGCACTATTACCTCTTCAGTTGGTTCAGCAGGCCTTTTGCCCTTATCAAGGGTCCTTCTGGGATTCTCAGAGGACCTTGCAAACACTCTATCTCCACAGCTTGTAGATGCAGTATTAAGGGGGCCTTCTGAGGATGTACATGGGAAGAATCCTATCCCATGTCTGCTTTCAGAACTATTTTGTAGACTTAGAATTTTCTCTATAGCAAGAGAGGGTTTATTTAGAGATTCTAACTTTCTCAGCAGATGATCCTCAGATTCTTTCAGCAAATTTATATTGCTGATTAGGCTTTTGACTTGGATTACTAGCTCATTGTTTTCACTGGCCAGCCTTATCTGATCACTGGTCAGTCCCCTGATCAGTTCATCCTTTGCACTGACCTGACTCTTGAGTGTTTCCACCTCATTTGTCAGGGAAATGGTTTGGGATGCTGAGGCAAGGTCTGCCTCAATCTCAGATTCAGCTAGCTTGGCATTTTCATTGCTAGCTTCCTATTCTCTTCCTCAAGAGTGAGGTATGCTTCTTGCAGCCTGGAGAAGTCAACCATCAATTGTTCTAAGGAGAATTGAAGGTTGAGGTCCCCTGCTGACTCTGAGCTGGGCTCAGGTGAGTGTTCTACTAATTGACAGAGTTGGGATTGTACCTCAGGTTCCTCATTGGCCATGAGGCATAGATCATCATCACTGCTGTCAGTGAACATTTCCTCGGAGGAGCTTGCAGCTTGCTCATCTTCTGCCACCATTGCTCTCCTTTCCAGTCTCCTGTCCCTCTTGGCCTGCCTTTCCTTTCTCTCCTTAGTACTCAGCTGAGGACAGTCATACTGGAAGTGGCTTGTCTTGTTGCACTGATAGCATCTCTTATCATCATCATCAGCTTCTTCCTTGTCTTTGCTTCTGGAATCTAATTTTGAGGTGGATTCCTCACCTTTGTGATTTCTCTTGTATTCTTTCTCAGGTTCCTTTTCATCCCTGGGAGTTAATCTGGACTTCTTCTCCTTGGTGTCCTGATAATATCTTTTGTATTTGCCAAATCTTGAATTCAGCTTTTTCAAACCTTCTTGCTAGAAGGTTCATTTCTTCTTTCAGCTCAGCTTTGCTCTGGGATTTGCAGGGTTTATTGACCTTCTTGATCTTGACTGGTTCAGCTTCAGAACTGCTTACCTTGAAGGATACTCCTTTCTCAGATGAGGAAGGCTCTTATGTAGCTCTTTTTCTTTTCAAGTCAAACTCATAGGCCTTGAGTTCTGAGAACACTTGTTGCATGGACATGTTGGATAGGTCCTTTGTATTTTGCATCATTACAGAGTAAACATCCCACCTAGGTGAGAGTCCCCTGAGAATTTTGAGAGCAACCTCCCTCTTAGTATAAACCTTTTCAAGGGAGTTTATCTCATTCATGATGTCAGTGAACCTGCCATCAAGTTGGTCAATGGTCTCATTTGATTCCATTGAGAATTGTTCATACTTTTGAACAGCCACTAACGATTTATTTTCTATGATTTTGTCAGCGCCTTCACACAGGAGAGCCAGAGTATCCCAAATCTCTTTTGCAGTTGTACTATGAACAACCCTTCCCATGACAGAGTCAGGGATGGTTGTGTATAATATGTTCATGGCTACAAAGTTGATATTATGTCTTTTCCTCTCATCAGCAGTGAAGTCATCTTAATTCTTAGGCCACTCTTCTGTAGGATCATTGATTTGAGCTTGTGTGATCCTAGGATTAGCAGTCATAAAGACAAAGGGACCTCTATTAATAACCCTGAGAATTTCATCATGCACACAGGCTAGGTGATCCCTCATTCTGATTTTCCAGAAATCATAGCCTTCTACTGAGAATTGGGGCAGCTTATGATGTGATAGATGATTGAGAGGATTGGTTCCCATGTTGGAGTCTGAACTCCCTACAACATTGGTATTGGCTGCTACTGTGGCTGTGTTCCCTGTGTTGGTTGATCCTTCTGGTTGAGTAGAAATTTTGAAAGAAAGACTTAAAAAATGGTTAGTCAGATCAGTTCAGATGACCACTGATGATATATCAAGCCAGTGGTTCTTAGAACCCCTGCTCCGATACCACTTGTTGGTCCCAAATAGACAATAACAGGTGTATGGGGGGGGAAATACACCTGTAATTACAGATTTTTAAAAGAGAAGTTTTTACAGCAAACTTTAAGAGCACATGCTACTTGCTGAAATATCAGTGGACTTGAAGGTCCCCTAATAAGTGGCCTGTGTGTCTGATCAAAGTTTTAGTTAAGCAGCGGATTAATTCAAAACCTTTTGAAGGTAATAACTCACACAAAAGAATAAAGCACACAAGACACAGGGGATTTATAGTGGTTCGAAGTTAAACTCTCCTACATCCACTTTTCCTGATTCAACAGGAGAATTCCTTAACCACAGGAATTCCTTGTTTTAGAGTGCCAAGGTGCACTGATCAAGAACAACTTATCTTGATCTCTAGGATTTTCACTGAGTCCTAGTCCTCTCTAGATTTCATACTGAGACACTCCTCAGCTTTCTTTCTTTCAACTCACATCCTTGAACCTATTTCAGTTTAAGGGCTTGAGTTTTCCAACTAAGGTTGAGATAACCCTTTACAGTAATGAGCAATATCTAGGTTGGGTTATCTCGGTAGGCTTCTAGGAATATTACAGTGTAAGCCTAATTACGGAGTTGAGCTCTAAATAACGTGAGCACTTGGGGAAATAGTGTGATTTCGAGTGCTTGAGAATGTGATGAACTTTGGAGAGCTTTTAGATTTCAGATGAGCTTAGTAGTTTCCCATTATTAGTTTCTTCTTCAACTCTTGTATTTATAGACTTAATTTGAAAGACTATCCGTTGGAGAGATAGTTTCAAATTAAGCTATTTTGGTGTTCCAACGTTCTTCAAAATCTTTCTCAGATTATGGAGAGGTCAAATATGTCAAATGTTGTAGTCCAACGTTCTTCAAGATCTTCCTCAGATTTTGGATAGTCAACTCTCAAGCATTAATGGTTGATAGCTCATTAAATGTCTGCTTAGAGTTAATGCAGCTGCCTTTAAGAACTGTGACATCCTAGGTTGTTGATTGCTTCTGAACTTGGTACTGACAGGTCAGTCTTTTGTGACAGGTCTGTACATAGGTGGCAGCTTCTTATTGGTCTGACTTAATTGTTCCTCAGTCCAGTCACAACGGTTGCATTGAAATCCTCTGTCTTTTCATCAGGTGACTTGGAACATTCTTTTGGTTGCATTTAACACTTCATTTATGTGTTGGCTGCTTTCTTCATAAATGCTACATAGCATTTAATGAATCAGGTTACTTGTCTTTAGGGGAGTTCTTTTCAGGCCGATTGAACTTAGTCCTCTGAGGTGCATTCTTCAGCAAGTGGGTGTATCTTCTAATCCTTCATCAGCCTAGTCTAAACACATCAGGCTAATTTTAACTTAAGTAGTCTGTTTTACATTAACTTGTTTTCTAAGTTTTATCATAGCCTCCTAACACTTTGGGCTATATTTCTAAGTCTAAGAGATACACTGAGACATCAGGGGGGTCTTTGGGACTTTATCAAAATATTTTATAAGTCATTCCCAACAAGAGCCCTAATGAATTAGCAAGACATGAGAATTGAGTTTATTCATGAATGTTCTTTATTGAAGGTTGTGCATGCTAGGTGTTTGATGAAATTCCCTTAGGTCAATTATGATATTAAGGGTCATTAAAGAGATCTAGGTTCTTAATAAAGCTCTTGCTTAATTGATCAATCAATTGAACTTGCACGACTAGGAGAGATAGACACCAAATGAATCATAGGTGGATTACACTAATGCATGCTTCCACTCTTGCTCATCTTTGATCAAAAGGTGATAGGTAGACTTTTATACTTTGTCAAGAAAGTAGATAGAAAACCCCAAGCCTTTTATTGCTTTACTAGATTCGATTCTAAACAACAATCTTACTTTACATTACCTCGTTTCCCTGTGTTCGATAATTTTAACTTGGTCATCTTGCCACGTCTACAACTACCACGTTCACTTGCATGAAACACCAAATTGGCAAACAACTATTGTGTAGTACCTATCATGATCTTGTTTGTTACTTTAATAAAATAATTTTCAGCACCACATGTGTTATAAAAGTGAATTATATTTTGTATAATTCATGGATATTGTAAAGAATGAGAATGCATCATCAAGTTTATAAAATGTGTTTTGATGAAATGTTATATAAAAGAAATAAATATTATCAATAAATAAGTGTGTAAATTCTATAAAATATTCATGCCATTTAAATTCGTACATGAGATAAGAAAAACGTAGATACATGTTCCATATAGGAAATAATAGCAGTCGCAAGAATAAGTTATACAAGTAGAATATCTAAAGTACACAATGGTCAAATAGAAATGAATAATGCTCATAAACGAACTATAGGGATGAGAATGATAAATTATCAAAAAGACCTTCTCTCCAGACAGAGAAGAATAAGATGATAACTTATAGTATCATACTACAATTTGAATGGACTAAGACGAAGAGTTATAAAATGTTTTCATAACAGAAACTGTGTTTGACAATAGATTCACAACAGTAGAAATGCTAAGAATTACGATGGTTGATATTCAGAAAATGTATATGATAAGATAACATGATTTGTGAGAATAAAAGAGTAGGATTTAAAATATAACATGACAAACAAGAAATTAATTTAAATTTCGAGGACGAAATTTTTATAAGGAGGAGAGGATGTGATATCCTAACCCCTCACTTATTATTAATTATATTAATTCACTCAATTTTAACATTTTATATTAAATGTCCATTATCAATTTATATTTGATTTTATTTATAAACTCGATTTTGAATACTTAATTATTTATTGAATTAGCAATTATAAATTATTATCTGAATAGTTGATTATAAATTTGTATAAATGAATAAATAAATAAATAAAGTGTCAATTATTAATAAATCATGTACAATTTATGCATTGTGTGCATTTTATTTTATACGTGTTGATTGAAATCTAGTGTTATTTTATCTTGATTTTAGATATTTAATTATTTATATATTATTATATGTATTAAGGGTGAGAATATCATAATACAATTATCAAGATTTAAGTATTAATATTTGAGAATTTCTAAAAGTTGATGACTTATGATATTAATGAAAATAAATAATTATACATATGGACATGCATGAATAACATATGTATTTGTGTGATGTATGTGTACTTTAATTATTATCTTGTAGTTTATAAGTTGTTCGTATATAATATTATTTACGTGTTACTCGTGATTTTGTGGTAATTATTTTATTCTGAAATATTGAATTAAAATGTATATGTTGGTATTTAAGTCTTTGCATGTTTATCGCAGATATTTTAATTATTTAGATGTTAATTTTTAATTATTTTAATATATTTCATGTATTTGGTGCATTTTAATTATTGCTATGTGATTTATAATTTGTGTGCATCTAATATTATTAGGCGTTATATACTAGTGATATTGTGCTAATAATTATGCTTGTAACTATTGAATTAGGTATGAGTTGTCATACCTTTACTAGAGAGAAAAATCCTATTACAAATTTATTTGAGACTCTAATGATTGGAATTAGTTGTAGTATTTAAATAGAAAATGAAAAGAGATAAGATAATTAAATAAATTATGTATATTTATTGTATTATAATGTTATAATAATAATAATAATAGATTTAAAAAAAGGAAAAGAAAAAGAATAGGCAGAGAGGCGGTGCTTGTGTAGTCATCACCCCATATTTAAGTTAATAATAATAATAATAATAAAAATAATAATAATAAATTAAAAAATTTAAAAATAAAGATAAGATGGCTAACTAATTAGGCGGTGGGAATTAAATTGTAAAGCCCAACTCCTATCAAACCATACTTACTTAGAAGGTTCGAGAGAGAGGAAGGGAAAGAAGAAAGAAAGAGGACATAGGATTTATTTTCTAGTGCTTGATTGAATGTTATTAGGTAAGAATTTGTGTATTCTTTAATTAAATATACTACTGTGATTGTTAAAAAATACTAAATTAAGTTCAGTTTTGGGTTTATCATGTAGTAGTGTAATATAAATATATATATATATATATTCTTAGTGTATAATTGGGGTCAGAATGTTATTATATGCAATTTGATTGTTAAGAAATTAAATTAATTTATTTGAATTCTTTGAGTTGTATTATTTGAAGGATGTTGATATGTACTGTTGCCTAATTAGTAGTACAGTTATACGGTTTAGATTTATATAATTGAAATTATTATATAAAAAGTGAAGAAAGTAAACATTCACAATTATATTCTTAAAAGGAAATCGTTCTTTACTTCAGTTTATGAGAAACCTAAGATAGTTACAAAAATATGGACTAGATCTCTTTTGGTGGATAAATTAGGAAAATATTCAATAATTTACTTTTAATAAGTTTGCTATCGGAAGATGATACATTGGTTTAAGAGGTTGGATTATCGACGTTTTGTAGATTCGAGGTAAGTAGAAATTCATTTGCAACTACAATGCATAAAAATATTATTTTATGAATTATTTATGTTTGAGTGATAATATGTGAATTAAAGTGGATTGTAATATGTGATTTATATTCTGTGATTATATGAAATGAGCCTGTGAGCTTTATAATTGATGTAGAATGAGTCTGTGAGCTTTGTATTTGATGTGGAATGAGCCTGTGAGCTCTATATGTGGTGTAGAAGGAGTCTGTGAGCTCCATAGTTGGTATGGACTAAACCTATGAGTTCAATAATCTGTGAATTTTGTTAAGTGTCATTGATTGCACGAGTATCATGTGTATCATGCATTAACATGTGAAAGCTTTGTAAATTAGTGTGATTGGCCACTGATTATGCATCGAGGGCGGAAGAGGCATGATAGCTCTTTGAGAGTTACGTACCCAAGTGTAGGTTGATTTCAAGTAATAAAATTTCTCGGGAGACCGAGTGTCGAACCACAGGGAGATTTGGAAGAAAAATATATTATCTAGTTGAGAGGTTTCAATAAAGTAACAAAATACTAGAGCTTCGGGATTCCACTTTAGATAAAAATACTAGAGTTATGATCTTGGTTATCTTTGATAACTCAATTGAAATCTAACAATCAAGTGATTTCAATCTGAAGATATAACTTTGAGCACATATAATACTTTTGAAAAGTACCTTTGGACCTTCGAACAAGTTTATAAAATCAATAGTTGATGTGTAAAACTAAGCATTTTTTGTGCCAATAAGTCTACAACAAATCAAAGTAATGACACATCAAAACCTCTCTTAAAAACTCTTCAAATGACTAAAGGATTGAAACTTTGAAAATATTATTGAATAACCAAGAACATTACTAATACTTTACTAAAACTTCATCCCTAACTCTAGTAAAATATTTAGCTACTCATACTAATACAATAAGAACTCATATTTCTAAGAGAGATACTAGACTAAAATAGAAGGATTACAAGGAAAATGGGATGCCTTCAAGGGTTGCTAAAGGGCTCTTTATATAGGCCTCCAAATAGTGAATCATGGAGACTTTAGCAACCAATTCACGTGGCCTGTAAAGATCAGTAATTTAATTACCCTTTCCGTCTGAATTTCATCTTTACTTCTGAATAAAAGTTGTAGGCCGTTGGATTAGCTTTCCAAGGAGTCTAAGATCTCAAAAATCAGATGTCTAGATAGTGAGTTATGACCAGAATAGTGGAGTTGGTAAAACTGGATTGTTTTTCTCCGCGAATTTATGGTGGTCTCTTGAAAAGCAGATATCTCAGCTTGCACAAAATCAACGCCTTTAATATTTTTGCTGTGTCTTGATTAATTTCTTGGCTAACCAATGGCTTTGGTCTTGTGTAAATTGAACTTTTGTTTGAATTATGGTGAATTGTTTCCCAACATGTGTACTGAGATGGCGGAATTCTGAAGCCCTTGCATTGATTGTCATTTTGACCATTGAAGCCGGAACTTTTGACACTTGAGCCCTGAAGACAAGTTGTAGAACAACGAATTAGTGATCAAATACAACTAGAATTGGTTCAATTGGATTAGTGAAGCTCCAGATATTGTGCAAATACAAAATTGTGTTTTGAGTCCAAACATTGGACAGAAATGGAGTCTTCACTTTTCAGTACAAATACAATCCAAACTTGTAAAATTGGATCACTAAAGTGTCTTAAGTATTTAGTACATTGTCTTAGGTGTTCAATATCATAAAATTTGGATAAATATAACTCCACTTAAGACCTCAACAATATACAATAGACATAATGGTTAGGTTGAATTATTCATATGCTTCTTATTTATATAGAAAACATAAATACTTATAACTAATTAGAAAGTGTGAAATTATATATAAATACGCTAAACAATACATTATAGTACACAAAATAATACACAAAATAGGTAAAATACATGCATACTTAAACGCTAATCAAGGCAACTTGGGAAGAAGCTACCTAGGGAAACCTAGCGTAGGCTATCTGGTGTGGGCCAACGTGTATATGTTATGGTGTGTTTATATTAGAGGGGACTTCTGAACAGACTGTGGTCATGTTTAGTGATGGACCTCGCTAGGTGTTTGCCTATTTCATATATGTTTCACGCAAGTGTACGTGGACGTTGTAACTTAGGCAAGTTGACTAAGTGAAAATATCGAACACAGGAAAACAATGCGATATTAAGCATAAATTGACTGTTTACTAAGGTACTAGCTAAGGAAAACAAGAAGATGTCTTGGATTCTATCTACTTTTAACAAGGAAAAGTAAATGTTAATTATCACCTTTTTCAAAGTGAGCAAGTGTGTGGGTTGTGTGCATTGGAGTACTTCAACTATGGTTTATCTAGCATCCTATCAATCTTAGCATGCATAAGATCTCTTGATGTCTTAATCAAGTTAAAGAGCTCTATCAAGTGCTTAGATCTCACTACAACACTTAATACTCCATTTGAGAGGTTCTTAGCTTCTAAGACATTCTCATTGACATAAAAGCATTAATACAAACACTCGGTGTGCACAAATCTCAATTAAGAACTTCCATTAATTAACTCAATTCTCATGTGTTGCTAATTCACATATGCTCAAAACATCCAAGTGAATACACCAAGAGTTCAATTAAATCATCAAATTAGAGAATTAATCCATCAAGATTACTTATTCATGAATAGGATTAACAAGATACTAAACTACACCATAGTATTCATACATCAATGCAACAAGAGAAATGGCCCATAGCTAATTGGCAAATCAAATCAACAATTAAGCCAATAACTATCATCATTATCACTAATATAAGAGATATACAGGGAAACTTACCAATTGTAGATGAAATAGAAAGATAATCCACAAACCTTCAATTGATATCTTCTAATCCGGAACTCCAAATGAGAAATCCTACCATAGGAATGAAGCTAACAACGAGACGAATCTAATGAATCGGACAGATCATAAATCTAATGGTTAGATTACAAGAAATCAAAGAAAGAAGATTGAAGATTAACTACAAACCCACTTAGTAACTTCCTAATCTGTCTCTAAAACTATCTAATGAAATGAAATGAACAAAAGTCCCTCCGAAATCTGATCCTTGAAGTATATATAGTGCCCACAATGCTTAGTCTCATTTGCCCTTCATTAAACGCGTGAAAAGACGACTTTGCCCTTAAGTTATTGGAAAAACGAACTGGCGCTCTACCAGCCTTCAAGAGGCGCACGACCAGCACAGCTCGTGCGAGGTTCATCTTGTGATCGCGCGACACCAAATCGTGCTAACATACTGAGAATACACGATCAGGCTTCTATGGGCGCACGGTTGGCCTACTACGGGCGCGCGGTCAAGGCCTGTTCCGTGACGTCCGATTTCTAATTTTTCATTTTCGATCCTATGGCTCGTCCAAGCTTCCTATGGTTATCCTTTTGATCATTTAAGCTTCCCCATGTGCTCGGATCATGTCATCTCATCCTCTCTAATCACGATTTCCTCGATTTTGCTCGATTTCACATATAAACACAACTTTCTTGCTAAAAAAGGTGAATAGCGCAATGTATAGCATATTATATTCAATAATGCAAATAAACCACTCAATATCATGCTAAAATGGATCGAATATGATGCAATTAATAACCTAATCACACCCCCAACCTAGATTTTTGCACGATCTCGGGCAACGAAGCGATAAGATAGGGGAATAATTGTATCAATGAGCCTCTAGTCATCAAATGTCATGAACACGTCACCTAATATCATGCAAGTCTATAAATGCAATATCATCTAATCAACCATCTACACAAAATCAATGAACACATGATGAAATCAATGAGTCAAGATCCTCACTAGGAAGTGTATAGCTTAACTCTCAAGTGTATGTGGTGCACTCAATCATCACACAAAATACATCCAGTACCATAGGCTTGGCAAGAGTCTCAAATTCTCCACCACTTAATTGACAATTTGTTCACACATCATTGAGGACTTTCACAAGGTTGTAGTGTTGGCTCTTTGGTAGGGAAGGGAAAATACGGATCAAAGTGACTAAATATGATTAGTAAAGCATAGAAGGAATATATGAGATCATTCACAATCTTCGTGCTAACAGAACTTGCTTCTTAATGCACTTTTCTAATCATCACTTTTTATAAACAATTACTTCCTTTTTTTTCAAATTGTGATCATACTCACAACACAAAGATCAACCTTTTCATGATTTGCATTGCACTCGCACTTTCAATTCCATGCTACTTGAATATCTTTCCACTTTAGCAACCAATTCTTCATCATCTCACCACCTTTCTTCCTTCTTTTCACTCTACTAATCATAGGGACAAGAGAATTTCAAAAAGGGAAGAAGTATGGCTTCAAGTATGGTTAGTCAAAGGAAAGGTCTATAGGCACAAAAATGGCAAGCAATGGATATAATATCAATGGTAGGCAATTTAGGCCAAGTGACTCAATCAATAACAAAGATGGCCTCAAATCATTCTTTGCAAACTCATCATCTTGTGTGGTCTCAAACAAGATTCAAGCCAAGTTCTAGAGAAAAATGTACAATGTGGATCTCTTAACAATGAAAAATCATTCGTTTAAGATTAAAACAGGCATATAAGGCTCAAACCTCACGGATTATAGTGATAATGACTCAAATCATCTCAAAGATGTTCATATCATCCATGTATCAAGCATCAAAGATTCAACTACACTATAAACAAAACATGAATCAAATAATATATACACTACACCTAATATGCACTATCTACATCATCTACACAACCATAAACTAATCTCATGCATCCATTTCCCTAAGCTAGCAACAATGGCAATCAACATCAAAGTAAAAATCGAATCATCAATCATAGCAACAAGTCTAAACATCATCAATAATCTAGCAAAGCAGCAAGAATCTAAATTATCATGCATTGCAAATAAGATTTGAAAAACGATCACACCCCCAAACTTTTTTGGATCATGAATCCTAAAAGTTTGGCAAAAGTGATGAAAAGATGATTTGCAATGCTAAATCAAGCAATACCTTAAGAATCTCAAACAACCCAAAAGATAAATCCCAAACAAACCAACAATCTAAACTTCAATCTCAAATAGAACAAACTAAAACGAGGAAAAGAAAGCAAGTAGAGATAGAGAATGTTACCCATCAACATGTGCCTCTCTCCAATGTGCCAACGCATCATAGTCCTTTGTGCATCGAGCAACTCCATAATATTCATACGGATCGAGGACACATCCGTGCGGATAGCATGATGATCATCTCTCATAACGTTCACATCTGCACGTAGAGAGGTAAAGTCGGTCCTAAGAAAAGTGACATCGGTCCTAAGGGACCTCATCTCTTGACCCCACTCGTGCATGCTCATTCCTCCTACCTCTTGTCTTCCACCTTGCTCGTACTTCTCTTCTTCTTCTGTTTGCTCTTCCTCTTGCACATGGGTGCTCGATTCTCCCCTCACCCTTTTTCTTGGTGGCTTATTTAATGATCTTTTGATACTAAGGTGGTCGGGAGTGTTTAGCTTTCAATTCTCCTCCTTTTTCCATGTTAGTGACTCATATAAAAGTAAAGTGAAAGGAGGATATTTTGAAGTATTACCCACAAAGCAGGAGTCTTCTTCCTTCTTGTTATCAACTTTGCCCTCATCAAGTGGTGCAAGTCAATAAACCCAAAATCTTCTCCTTCTTCATTAGGTACCCAACCCACACTTAGAGCAATGTGATCTATCGTCCCACCATAACCACAACTGATCTTAGAAGATTGACCGGCGAGATTCTTGCATAAGTAAGCCCCAAAATTGGCTTTCTTCGAATAAACCATCGAGTAGAGGATGTAGAGTTCTTCACTTCTTACTTGGCTACACTCTAATCTTGCAAATGCGGTGTTAGCTAACACCTTATGCACGTAGGCCAAGATCGGGTTGGCAATTCTAGAAGATCTAGAATGTTGAGCCACATATTCATCATTACCCTTACAAATCTTGCTCCAAACTCTTGTTCTTAGACAAACCTCTCACTCGTGTAGAATCGGTGTATTCCAACATCTTCTTCACAACCGAAAAGTCGGTTAATTTCCTTGGTTGTCAAGCTATAATCCTTGTTATTGATTCAGAATTCGATCCGAATAGGTACTCCATCCAACTCCTTGACCCTCAATGTACTAAGGAACTCAATGTTCAAGGTAGTGTAGGAGTTGTGATTCACCTCAAGAAAACCCCTCCACCCAATATTAGAGAATAATTCCTCCACACCATCTTCAAAATAAAGTAGATTCACGGTCTCCTTGTGGAAGTACCTCGATGAGTGAAAATCTAGCTTGACCACCTTTTCGAAAGTCATGAAGAACTTTACCTTATCATCAAAATAGATCCCGAAAGTTGAAGGTTTGTATCCACTATTCCCTAAACATTCTTCCTCAAGGGTAGGATCATTCCATCCCTTGCTTTGCCGAGAGCTTGAAGCTTTGCCCTTACCTCTTCTAGATATTTCCTACAATCGATTATTCAAGTCATTACAAGAGGAAGAAACTATCAATTCAAATATCACAATCATATCATGCAATAAGCAAG
>JAPKLY010000792.1:90093-122543 GCA_026898435.1 Prunella vulgaris | reverse complement strand
AATCCAAGTGCTCAAAGCAAACTATAAACAACACTCTACAAGTTTAAATTTCCCTAGTGTTGTAGTAGGATTCTTTTCTGTATACTGCTTAGAGTGATAATCCTATCTTTAGACTTGTTTTGTTAGAAGGATTATCACAAATTAGTTGGAAACCAGAATACCAAACCCCTCAGGTTGTGAGAAGGTTGGTTAGAAGGACTGGGACTTGTAAAACACACAAGGGCTAAGTTCCTAAGAGAGGAAGGAGGCTACTCATGCACCTTGGCACGTTAAAAACATGTTCCGATCCTTACTGGAAAATGATCGCTTCCTGTTAAATCAGGTCATGGATGTAGGAGTTGGTTATCTCCGAACCATGTTAAAAATGCCCCTTGTGTGTTGATTTACTTATTGTTTAGGATCATATTTTCATTCATACTTAAACTGAACATTTGAGTATTCAGCATAAGTTTCACAACTTCAGGAGAAATCAATTCTCCTGAGCATAATTTGTGCACCAGCCTTAACAACTATTTTCTAAGCAAACAGAAATCTGTTTTCAGGAACTAAAACTAGTAGAAACTTAAGGGCTCACTTTCCACACGTAACTCTAGCTTATTGAGATAGCTATCCAACTGACTAGTTTTCTGAGCGGTCAGTAGGTGGGTTATCTCTACTGAGCTTGCGAGACCACAACACTTAGACTCAGCCTATCTGTCTCCTGACTAATCAGTCTCTGCTGCCCCTAAAGACCATCAGTTCAGTGAGTAAAATCGGGATCTTCCTGACTGAGTTTGTAAGAGTATTTTCTAGAGATTTTGTAAAATCTGTCATCAGTGTATTCCCCCCTCCCCCCATACACTGATTATTACTCGTTTCAGGACCAACAATTCCTATAACTTTTCATGACACAAAATTTAGTGAAGTTCCCTACTTCCCCCTATCAGAGCCGCTAGATATTCACATGTATGATGCAAGCACTCCCCAAGGCATGTCATTTATGTCTCTTTTACAGTCAAGTTATCCATCCACAACATATGCACAAGGAGTGTATGATCAGTCTATGCTTGGGGCATCTTACTTTAATATATCTCTAGTTCCATATTCTAACTACGAAAATTCTTTGTTGAATTTGACATCACATGAGCATGATGATCATACTGAAAATGATGGTTGAAACTCTAGACGTACAACGTCCTACACGTCGCAGAAGACCACTAAGGTGTGGCACCGGGGGTCATTTATTTATGCATTAGTTAATGTTGGGAAACATGATTTTGATACTCTGTTTTATAGTTATTATTTTTTCACCAATTTAAATTATAATTTTTAATCAATCAACATGCAATTATAATACATACTCAAGTAATAGTACAAATTGAACAATAAATAAAATAGACTTAATTTACTTAGAGTGAAGCTACAAAATTAATTAATCTTTATCAATACACGTCTTCGACCCCAATTGGAGATAGTTGGTTGAAGGGTCGACACTTGAAATAAAATACTAAGCATATCCCACATGGGCTCGTCGAAGTACTTATAAGAGTTTGCTTGATCATCCAAATCCACCAAAATAATGAATGAAATTATTAAAAAACTTACAAGGTTGAATTTAATAAATAAAATACTAAGTTATAACACATATATCTAACCAAAACTCTCATATCTCGGCTGATGCAGAAATAGTAGTGAAGTCCCTATCCCATTCACACTGCCCCTTAGTGTTGATCATCATGGACCAACAACCATGTCTTGAATTGAATGAAGCTATTCGTTCAATCACCTGATCAGAGTTATAATTTTGGGTTTAAAAATGTTGATTTAGTTTTGACGTAGCATTCATAGTGGATTGACTGTTATCGGTTCTACCAACTTTCCATCGACCAACAGAATGCTCTTAAATGTGATCATTAGCAAGAGTAAAGTCAGCATCTGGAGTCCTTAAATTGTTGTTCTCAAGCCTCTCGAATTTATACTTTACCTTCCATTTTTTTTTCATTTGTCATTTCTAAATATTTCTGTAATGATGAATATTACTTAGAATAAACATAATCATTAGAACAAACAAGAACAAACATAATCATTAGAACAAACATACGAGAATAACATACTGTTAACAGACAAAATACATAAGCAATAAAATATTAAACAGTTTATTTCATCTTCGTCTTGATGACAAACCTTGATTAGAACTCCCAGCTTATCTCGTGCTTGGTATTGCCGCCTCAAGCGAGTTTGCGCCCAATCCATCTCATTTGGAATTCTAGACGTGACATTTCGACCACGACGGTTGATCTTACGTTCAGGGCTGTGCTGCAACATGAACAATGGTTCATCCCATTCATATTCATCAGCCAATGGCTCAAAAATACTAGAAGTGTATGTCAACACATATGCATGTATACTATCAATGATGTACAAACCCCGTCGGATCCATTCCAAAGTGTTTGCAGACAGCCATTGCATATGAGCATGGAATTCCAGTGTTGCTCCATTAACCGCATGAACATTCTTTTGATGATAATTTCACTATATATGTATGCGAGTGTTGGTCCCGAAACGAGTTAAATCAGTGTATGGGGGGAATACACTGATGTCAGATTTTTCCGAAGCTCAAAAAAATACTCTTACACACTTAGTCAGGAAGCTCCTGATGTTACTAACTAAACTGATTGTCCACAGGGGCAGCAGGGACAAGTCAGTAAAGAGTCAAATAGGCTGAGTATGAGTTTTGTGCTCAGAAGCTCAGTAAAGATAACGAACCTACTGACCGCTCGGAAGTAAGTTAGTTGAACTACTATCTTAGTAAGCTAGAGTACGTGCGGAATGTGAGCCCTTAGTTTCTACTCGTTTTAGTTTCTGAAAACATTATTTCTGACTTTGCTTAGAAAAGGATGGTTAAGGCTGGTGCACAGTTTTAAGAGTAAGGATGATTGATTCAGCCTGATGTTTTCAAAACAATGCAAGTATGCTCAGTTTATAATGATGACAATATGATCCTGAACAATAATGTAAATAAGCACACAAAGGGCTTTTTAACGTGGTTCGGAGATAACCAACTCCTACGTCCACGACCTGATTTAACAGGAAGTGATCCTTTTCCACTGAGGATCAGAACTTGATTTTTACGTGCCAAGGGATACAATCAGCTTCCTTCCTCTCTAAGGAACTTAGCCCCTGGGTGGTTTTACAAGTCTCAGTCCCTCTAACCAACCTTCCTCACAACGTGAGGGGTTTGGTATTCTGATTCCAACTAAGGATAGCCCTAGCAATACAAAGCAGTGTTAAAGATTAGAGCTATCAATCTAACCAAAATACAAAGTGAATCCTACTACAACACTAGGGAAATTTAATTGCTGAGTGTTGTTCAAAGTATGCTTTGAGTGCTTGGATTCTTGAGATTCTTTCACTTGGAAATTTCCTGTAACCTTGAATGGGTGCAAGGTTCTCTGTATTTATAGGAGAAATTTGAAATAGATCCGCTGGAGGAGATCCACCCAAATCTTCCTATTTTAGGGTGGTTGCAGGCTAGATGTACTTGTTGACCTTTTTCCCATGCTTAATCAGGAAATTCTGTCCCACCGCCTGCAACTCTGAGACGCATTGAATGTCTCATTAATTGCTGCGCAGACTCCGTACATACGTGTCGGAAGACGATTGGCTCTCCGTACAAATGGCTAGTTGTTCATCTGACACTTGTCCTTCCTCGTTCATTCAAGTCTCCGAGTTTCTTGTCATTTACTCAGGATGAATGTTTGTCTTTAATGGAGTCCACTAACATTCTTTTTGTCTCAGGAGTTAACATAAATGTCAACTGTTCCCATAGCATATGTAACCTTTTTGCATTGGACTTACATGGATCAGATAAACTGATCCAAGGCCTAAGACAAGTCTTATAAGCATTAAGCTTGGACTGATAGGTTACACTGCCCTTTACTGACTCAGTCCTGACCTGAGCATGCTTAGTGTACTTAGTAGGAACATATGTCAGTGGTATAGACTTGGATAGTCTTCAGGATGGATCTTCAGGTTCTTCGGTCTTCAGCTTCAGTTCAGGCCAACTCCAAGAGTGACACTGACTACTTCAGGGTGAGGCGCACTTCAGACAAAAGACTTCAAGGTCGACTCTATCAATCTTCAGTCTTCAACATGTTCCCCCTGAACTGAATCCCTAGCCTGACTAATCCTGATCTAGACTATCCTGACTATTGTACTTAGGCAAATCATCAGGGGTTTTGGGATCTAATCAAAATACTCAGATTGTCCCAACAACGAGCGTCTGGATTCATCATGGAATGTTGTTACACTGGCAGTCTTAAGAGAATAATTATACATGTCCACATTGTGTCGCAAATTAAGTCTCAATCGTTGCTCTTTGTCAAATCTTTTCAATACCTCATCTGGCCACCACTGATTTGTTTGCTGTAGCCTTAATGCAGTCTCTTTCCTTTTAAGAAAAGCATTTTTTTATCGAATGAATGTTATTCAGACAATTGTTGTGATTGGAAGACGTCGTGCACCAAGCTATACACCACTGAAACATTTAGACATGTTGGTGGTCATGACACCGAATCGACGACCTTGGTCATAACAGAGTGTCTACTTACACTAATCAATTGCAGATAAATATTTAAATGTCTCATGATTTAATTCTCTAATTTACACCATGATTCGTTCAAATTGTAAGATTGTCGATGATTTACCGGCCATGCAACACAAATCCTTCAACTGGACATTCTTAAAATGATTATTGAAATTTGAGGCAATATATCTTAAGAAAAAACGACGTACACCCTTTGATTCATGAAAATCTGGGATATACTCAACGGCTTTCACTAAACCGTTATGTCAGTCAGAAATTAGATAAATGCCCTCAATGCCCCGAACAACATGTGTTGCCAACATGCGCAGAAACCAGCACCATGAGCTGAAACATTTTTCATCGACAACAGTATAAGCTAAAGGAAGGACATTCTGATTGGCATCAATAGTGACTGCAGTCAACAACCTATGCTTATATTTAGTGTAAAGGTGTGTGTAATCCATAGATATAATTCTACGACAATGTTGAAATGCATCAATGCATGGTTTAAATGCCCAGAACACATAGTTCAATGTATAGACACCTCTATATGGTTCATATTCCATATGACACCACTCGACAATTGTTCCAGGGTTGTATTTCTCCAACCCTCTCATGAACTTGGGCAAATACTGACATGAGCTCTCCCAGGTCCCATACATATTTTCTATCGCACGTTTAATCGCGTTTCATGTCAAATGGCAGGAAATTTCATTCATCATACTCTCTAGCATGCCTGCAATCAAATTTTTACCCAAATTGTTATGGCGAAGGTTAGTGCCCCTTATAAGACAAGTGTGATGAGGTCCTAATCGAGTGATTTTCCAACTTGCAGTCTTTTTAGATCAATTCACTCATAAGTACCAATTGCACTGTTGAGAGGATGAGTCATCTCCAGTTCCTCTCGCATTCTGTTAACATACAACCTTCCAAATGGTTGGGGTACTCTCTTTGACTGCAAACTCACGCATGGAGTGTCGAACTTAATAATTCTTCACTGCAGTTTGTAATTGTTATTTATCCTTGAAGATCATTCCCACTTTCAAAACTCCAACGTCATCATCATATGTGAATTCACCATCTGGTATGCCAATTAAATCAATATGCACATCCTCCTATGAAGAGAAAAAAGAAGAAGCTCTCGACAAACTAGGATGGGGCGCAAATTGTTGTGGCATAGTTACAGTCAAGTGAGTTGGATGAGGTGCAAATTGTTGTGGCATATCCTTATATGGTCACTCTTCATTTTCACATTCATCATCATTTTTTATGTTCTTCTAGCTCAGAATCACATAAATCATTAGGGCCAAGACTATCAGTGGGATAACTGGTAAAATTAGGAACTTCAAATTCACCAACAATGCAAGATGCATACTGATTATATGCATTTTCCATTGGATCATGAAATGATCGTAATGATAAGGTCATTTCTGCCTCAACAAATAGTTCAATTGATCCAAAACCAACATTAGGATAAAAAAATTGAAGATCATGATTACACGTAATAGGGAAAATCTCGGACGTGTTATTACCAACATATTTGCAGACACATTTATGCATGAGCTTTGTCATGTTGGCCAACTCCTGACGAGCTTCGTCATGTTGGCCAACTCCTGACGAGCTTCTCCATGTTGGCCAACTTTTGACGAGCTTCGTCATGTTGGCCAACTCCTGACGAACTTCGTCATGTTGGCCAACTCTTGACGAGCTTCGTCATGTTGGCCAACTCCTGGTGAGCTTCGTCATGTTAACCAACTCCTGACGAGCTTCTCCATGTTGGCCAACTCTTGATGAGCTTCTCCATGTTGGCCAACTCTTGACGAGCTTCATCATGTTGGCCAACTCCTGATGAGCTTTGTCATGTTAGCCAACTCCTGACGAGCTTTTCCATCTTTATGTTGGCCAACTCCTGATGACCTTCGTCATATTGGCCAACTCCTGACGAGCTTCATCATGTTGGCCAACTCCTGACTAGCTTCGTCATGTTGGCCAACTCTTGACGAGCTTCGTCATGTTGGCCAACTCCTGACGAGCTTCGTCATGTTGGCCAACTCCTAACGAGCTTCGTCATGTTGGCCAACTCCTGACGAGCTTCTCCATGTTGGCCAACTCCTGACGAGCTTCTCCATGTTGGCCAACTCTTGACGAGCTTCATCATGTTGGCCAACTCCTGACGAACTTCATCATGTTGGCCAACTCTTGACAAGCTTCGTCATGTTGGCCAACTCCTGGCGAGCTTCGTCATGTTGGCCAACTCCTGACGAGCTTCTCCATGTTGGCCAACTCTTGACGAGCTTCTCCATGTTGGCCAACTCTTGACGAGCTTCGTCATGTTGGCCAACTCTTGACGAGCTTCGTCATGTTGGCCAACTCCTGACGAGCTTCTCCATGTTGGCCAACTCTTGACGAGCTCCTCCATGTTGATTATTTATCCTTGTAATCCTTCATTAGTAGTTCACTTTAGTTCGCCTATCAACATTTACCCCCCAGCTCGTCCACATCATGATACTTCTAATGTGTGGGCAAGCTGATTTGCCCCTGTGGGAAAGAGCTCGAGTGTAGGCGAACTCCCAACTTCGCTGTTCTAATTTGGATTCTATTTGTTTTCTGCTCGTTATTATCATTAAGTAGCTCGTTTTTTTTTTATTATGGGTACGCAATTGTTCGTCTTATACCACTTAGGGAAGCGAATCGTTTGTCTTACGCCGCTTCGGACAGCGAATCGTACTTATTTATTTGGCACTTATTTGTTCGTCTTACGCCGCTTGGGACCGCAAATTGCTCCTCTTACGCTGCTTAGGGCAGCGAGTTGTGCTTGGTTGTTCACTTGGGCAATCGGGTTTTAAAAACCTTGCCTTACACGTTTTAAATCGTCTGTTGTGAACTTTTTCTTATCTTTGAGCTGTGGGCGCTTGGTGATCCTTTAAGAAGGACACCTTCGCTAACCTGGGCACTTTGGCCTTTGCCTTGAGCTTTAGATAATAACGTTTTGGGACTTGAGTCCTTGCGAATTCTGAGCTTGAAAAGTATAACGTCTTTACGAAGAGTGGGCCAGTAGTATCCCTGTCTGATCGTCTTGTATGTCAAAGCTTGCCCCCCAGCGTGACTCCCACAGATTCCTTGGTGGATTTCTTCTAACACCTCGAACCCTTTCTTTTCAGATAAGCATTTGAGTAGGGGTAGAGAGAATCCACGTTTGTATAGTTGGCCATCCACCAACGTGTATCTGGCTGCTTGCTTTACTAGCAGACTAGCTTCCATATCTTCAATTTTTTTTATTGGAGTGTGCCAATCATCGCCTTCTTCCTGCCCCCCACTCGAAGTTTGATTTACTTTGTAATCGGGCGTCGAGGGGTCCTTCAACTTGGTGATGACTACCTTCGTTAGTTCTGCTTCGTCATTGGCTCGTAACCCACTCAAGGTTCGAGGTTATTACTTCTTTCATCAACGTTGGCGGGTTCATGTGTTTCCTTCGTCTCCTGAGGTATTAGGTTGGATGGTCCTTCGTCAATTTTCATCGGCACCGGTTCTTCAACTTGGACTGGTACATCTGCTTGGACCACCTCCATCCTCCCCGGTTGGTTGTCCACCTCCATCAACCCAGTTTCAACTGAGACGACATCTAGGATGTTCGGCTCGTCTGCTGAGGGGTGTCTTCCGTCTTCAAGCGTGTGTGCCTACCTTTTTTTTTTGCACAGTTTCCATCTTCTAGGCCTCCGGTTGGTCTCATCCGAGGTTCTCAACGTCTGTTGTTTGGGCCATGTCGGACCTCATCTTCTTCTTCGTCATCTGAGTCCCATTCCCCCTTACCTGCCTGGTTTTCTTCGCCGGGGCCCTCTTCACAAACTCGGCCAGCTTACCATCCTCATAAAATTTCCAGAGTTGCTTGAGTAGGTCCCAGCACTCACTAGTGAAGTGTCCGATGGACTGATGGTAAGCGCAGAATTTGTTGGGGTTCATCTTGGCACGGTCGTGCTGAATTTGCCTCGGTTCACTCAGCATTGCTCTGTCTTTGACAACTGCAAACATATGATCAACGAAGACGGTCAGTACTTGGTTCAGCTTTTCTTTGAATTCGTCCCCGTCTCCAAATGCCTTCAAATTTCTGGGGGCCTTGTAAATGCCCCCAGACTTTATTCCGGTGCCACTGACCTCCTTCAGTAATGCCTCCTGCATAGCGACGTACACCCCTGCTTTGTGTCGGAACTCTGCGTAGGTGTTTCGGCAAGACAGGTGTATTTTTTTCAGAGCTCGGTCCCCTTCTTCAAACCAGCGATCACCGCCACGATCTTGGTGTCCTCACTCACCGGCTCACCTTCCAGCAGTATTTTGTCGGACCTTTCCAGGTACTGCTGGTCCGTTTCGTTCTCTTCTTGATGAATGTTGGTTAGTCGGTGCTTCTGGGTCAAGTAGGACCCGTACCCAGAGAAGTGGGCCAAGAACTCCTGGGTGAGTTGGCCGAATGACTGGATTGACCCCGGGGCAAGTGATGAGAACCAGCGGTGAGCTCGATCCCCTAGGGTCAATGCAAAGTTTAGGCACTGTGTTACGTCTGCGGCACCTACTGAGATCATATAGTCCGCATACTTGGAGATATGAACCTTCGAGTCTGATTCTCCCTCGTATGCGGCCATCACTGGGAACTGAATTTTCTTTTGTACCGGTGCTTTAAGAATGGCCGGTGCCAACGGTGATTCTGGAAGTGTGGTGGCATCAACTCCGCCACCATCGGCAGGTACCTGCATCTGCAACTGCTCCACTTCCTTCTTTAATGTCGCCAGCTCATCTTCGTGAGCTACCTCCTGTGCAGGCTGTTCAAGGACTGTACGTCTCATGAACGTACGACATTGCAGTCCTTCGCTCTGGGGTAGCCCCTCTGTGATGTGCTGAAACTGGCAGGCGCCATGTGGGCCAAGTCTATCGGAAGTTGGCCTTCTTACCCTTTCATGTACGAACCTACGTGGATGTAGATCCGACTCCTCCCAACGGGACGTAGCGGGCACAGACTCCTGGATTGTCTCCTCCCGTCGGGATCCCAGTCTCCCCTTGAGAACCTCCCTGGACTGGTAGGTCGCCGAGACCTCAATGTAAGCAGTAGCTAGCCCGCCTTGCGAGCTAAGCCTATCGGCAACCTTCACCTTCATAGTAGTATTTCGGTGCTGGCGAGCTCCTGCGGAGCTCGCCTCTTGTTCAATTGGGAGCTCGCCAGCATGCTCCCCTTGTTGTGTCGCCTGTGTGCGCCGGGTGGTTTGCTCCCTGGCATTATTCATGGAAACTCACTGGGACATCCGGGCTAGCTCGCCCTGTTGCTGCTGCTTTTGTTATAGCATTTGAAGCACAGCGATGGTGCGATGGAGCTCGCCGGGATCATTGAGAATGTCCCGAAAAGCTGGGTTCAATCCATCTTGGGCCGTCGGGGTGGCCTCAGCTCGTTGAGGAGCTCGCTGGGTCTCATTCCGCTGGGGAGGTGTTATTTTTTGACATGGTCAAGTCTGGGTAATAGCTCGTCAAGCTTGTCGTGGGTGGTAGCTCATCAAGCTCGTCGGGGGTGGTAGCTCGTCGAGTCTGTCGGGGGTAGCTCATCGAGTTCGTCGGGGGTGGTAGCTTGTCGAGCTCGTCGGGGGTGGTAGCTCATCGAGTTCGTTAGGGGTGGTAGCTCATCGAGCTCGTCGGGGGTGGTAGCTCGTCGAGCTCGTCGGGGGTGGTAGCTCGTCGAGCTCATCGGGGGTGGTAGCTCGTCGAGCTCGTCGGGGGTGGTAACTCGTCGAGCTCATCGGGGGTGGTAGCTCGTCGAGTTCATCGGGAGTGGTAGTTCGTCGAGTCTGTCGGGGGTAGCTCGTCAAGCTAGTCGGGGGTGGTAGCTCGTCGGGAGTGGTAGCTCATCGAGCTCGTCGGGGGTGGTAGCTCGTCGAGCTCATCAGGGGTGGTAGCTCGTCGAGCTCATCAGGGGTGGTAGCTCGTCGAGTCTGTCAGGGGTAGCTCGTCGAGTTCATCGGGGATGGTAGCTCGTTGAGCTCATCGGGGGTGGTAGCTCGTCGAGTCTGGGTAGTAGCTCGTCGAGTTGTGTAGTAGCTCGTCAAGGTCGATGATTTCCAGTAAGGATAACTTGTTCAAGGTCCATTCTAGCCTTGCATGCGGGTAAATTGTCCAAAGTTTGGTTTATTCAATCAGATGCATGCGTTTAAGGTCCTTTTTGCATAATTTACAAACCCAAAAATCTGGGTTTTTGTCCGAAAAGTGAAATATGTGTGTATCTTCAAGTGTTCTTGAGCCTTGGTCAATAACACCTACAAATCTTCAAACAAATCCTCACCTTTGCTCTTCAAATTTTTCGTAAATCGGAGGTTCGCACCCTTCTTCTAGCTCCAAATTGTTGATAGAATTTACTAACGATGTTTGTTATGTGGCTTGTTATAACATATTAATCCTATCAAACAATAATCTAAGAATTGTTCTTGGATGGATAATATAGAGAGAGAGAGTGGAGAGTTTAGAGAGAGAAAGTAAATGTGTATTATGATTGAAAATTGTTGTGAATAGTGCAAGAGAGACCTTATTTATAGGTGTGAAAGTGTGAGGTGACACCTTGTGAGCCTATATGGCTTCCGGTGTTGATAGAGGTCCGTAACCTTCGCCTTAATCCCTCACAATGCTCCCTTTATAATGCTCTATGCTATTACACATTCATATCCTACTTATGCACCCGTTATTTGGGCTCTTGGGCTTTGCGAGGTCCTTGGCGAGCTCCCTTGCCTTGTGCGATTTTTGGGGATGATGCAGTGGTGGACCTCGGTGAGGTGCCCTCGGGTAGGGGCGAACTTCTTTCCTAATGAGGAAGCTCGCCTATGACTCTCTCTCCTCGGGAAGGGGCGAAATTCTTTCCTGATGAGCTTCTCCATGTTGGCCAACTCTTGACGAGCTTCGTCATGTTGGCCAACTCCTGGCGAGCTTCGTCATGTTGGCCAACTCCTGACGAGCTTCTCCATGTTGGCCAACTTTTGGCGAGCTTCTCCATGTTGGCCAACTCTTGACGAGCTTCGTCATGTTGGCCAACTCCTGACGAGCTTCGTCATGTTGGCCAACTCCTGACGAGCTTCTCCATGTTGGCCAACTCTTGACGAGCTTCATCATGTTGGCCAACTCCTGACGAACTTTGTCATGTTGGCTGATAGCTCCTTGAGAGTTACGTACCCAAGTGTAGGTTGATTTCAAGTAATAAAATTTCTCGGGAGACCGAGTGTCGAACCACAGGGAGATTTGGAAGAAAAAGATATTATCTAGTTGAGAGGTTTCAATAAAGTAACAAAATACTAGAGCTTCGGGATTCCACTTTAGATAAAAATACTAGAGTTATGATCTTGGTTATCTTTGATAACTCAATCGAAATCTAACAATCAAGTGATTTCAATCGGAAGATATAACTTTGAGCACATATAATACTTTTGAAAAGTACCTTTAGACCTTCGATCAAGTTTATAAAATCAATAGTTGATGTGTAAAACTAAGCATTTGTTGTGCCAAAAAGTCTACAACAAATCAAAGTAATGATACATCAAAACCTCTCTTAAAAACTCTTCAAATGACTAAAGGATTGAAACTTTGAAAATCTTTATTGAATAACCAAGAACATTACTAATACTTTACTAAAGCTTCATCCCTAACTCTAGTAAAATATTTAGCTACTCATACTAATACAATAAGAACTCATATTTCTAAGAGAGATACTAGACTAAGATAGAAGGATTACAAGGAAAATGGGATGCCTTCAAGGGTTGCTAAAGGGCTCTTTATATAGGCCTCCAAATAGTGAATCATGGAGACTTTAGCAACCAATTCACATGGCCTGTAAACATCAGTAATTTAATTGCCCTTGCCGTCCGAATTTCATCTTGACTTCTGAATGAAAGTTGTAGGCCGTTGGATTAGCTTTCCAAGGAGTCTAAGATATCAAAAATCGGATCTCTAGATTGTGTGTTATGACCATAATAGTGAAGTGGGTAAAACTGGATTGTTTTTCTCCGCGAATTTATGGTGGTCTCTTGAAAAATAGATATCTCAGCTTGCACAAAATCAATGCCTTTAATATTTTTACAGTGTCTTGATGAATTTCTTGGCTAACCAATGGCTTTGGTCTTGTGTAAATTTGACTTTTGTGTGAATTATGGTGAATTGTTTCCCAACATGTGTACTGAGATGGCGGAATTCTGAAGCCCTTGCATTGATTGTCATTTTGACCATTGAAGCCGGAACTTTTGACACTTGAGCCCTGAAGACAAGTTGTAGAGCAACGAATTAGTGATCAAATAGAACTAGAATTGGTTCAATTGGTTTAGTGAGGCTCCAGATATTGTGCGAATACGAAAATGTGTTTTGAGTCCAAACATTGGATAGAAATGGAGTCTTCACTTTGAGTACAAATACAATTCAAACTTGTAAAATTGGATCACTAAAGTGTCTTAAGTATTTAGTACATTGTCTTAGGTGTTCAATATCATAAAATTTGGATAAATATAACTCCACTTAAGACCTCAACAATATACAATAGACATAATGGTTAGGTTGAATTATACATATGCTTCTTATTTATATAAAAAACATAAATACTTATAACTAATTAGAAAGTGTGAAATTATATATAAATACGCTAAACAATACATTATATTACACAAAATAATACACAAAATAGGTAAAATACATGCATACTTAAACGCTAATCATTGGCCAACTCTTGACGAGCTTCGTCATGTTGGCCAACTCCTGGCGAGCTTCGTCATGTTGGCCAACTCCTGACGAGCTTCTCCATGTTGGCCAATTCTTGGTGAGCTTCTCCATGTTGGCCAACTCTTCACGAGCTTCGTCATGTTGGCCAACTCCTGACGAGCTTTTCCTTCTTCATGTTGGCCAACTCCTGACGAGGTTCGTCATGTTGGCCAACTCCTGACGAGCTTCATCATGTTGGCCAACTCCTGACGAGCTTCGTCATGTTGGCTAACTCCTGACGAGCTTCGTCATGTTGGCCAACTCCTGACGAGCTTCTTCATGTTGGCCAACTCCTGACGAGCTTCTCCATGTTGGCCAACTCTTGACGAGCTTCGTCTTGTTGGCCAACTCCTGACGAACTTTGTCATGTTGGCCAACTCTTGACGAGTTTCGTCATGTTGGCCAACTCCTGGCGAGCTTCGTCATGTTAACCAACTCCTGACGAGCTTCTCCATTTTGGCCAACTTTTGACGAGCTTCTCCATGTTGGCCAACTCTTGACGAGCTTCGTCGTGTTGGCCAACTCCTGACGAGCTTCTCCATGTTGGCCAACTCTTGACGAGCTCCTCCATGTTGGTTATTTATCCTTGTAATCCTTCATTAGTAGTTCGCTTTAGTTCGCCTATCAACAACCTTGAGAGGGCAACAACATCATTTGAAAAGGCTCTTAAGGAGGCAAAAACATCCATTGAAAAGGTTGAATCCCTCGCCTTGGAATTGACAGCTGCAATAAAATATTTGAATCCATACGTGTCTGATTCGGACATTGAAGATGATGTTCACCATTCTTCTAAACCTTCTATTTGTCGTGGGAAAGCTAAGGTTGAAGAGAAGCCCAATATCGGTGGTCAAGATGCGCAAGAATTTACGAATGAGATGATCAAGATTTATCTCCCTGCTTACTTTGAGAAGAAATAGATGAACAAAATTTATATTCGATGTTCACCATAGTTTATTTGAATTTTTGTGTCTTGAGATCTTTTTTTTAATATGGTTAATTTTGAATATTCAAAAGAACATTTTCTTATTCTTGCCCATCTACCAGTAAGATCAGCCATCCATGAAACTACTTTCATGCATGATTCTGGCCACATATTGACAATTAGAAACACGTATCTTTCTGAGAACATAAAGAAAATTAATCAAACTTTCATAAGGTATGTAGTATTCTGCCCCAAACATTACACATATATCATGTAGTACTCATGAAGAATCTTAATTTACTAATCTTATGGATTTCATATTTAAAATCACAAAAAAATAAAAATTGAAACATCCGTGCCTTCTAATCCCTTCATAACAAAATATAAACAGCAGCATACAAATATACAAGACTAACAAAATATTCTGCATAAATTCCAATAGTAAGAAAATACTCCATGAGCACAAAAGAAAACTACTCCATTACAATCACAAATGCCAACACCATTTACTTATGCATAAAATCCAAGAGTAACAAAATACTCCATGAACACAAAAGAGGGTTATCACCCTTTACTTATGCATCTTCATGTGCACCTTCATTCGCACCAATTCCCTCAAAAAAAGAAAAAGTTATTCAGTAGGAATAAAAAAATTAATACACCAATTTATTTATGCATCTTCATGTACAACTTACCCATTCGTATCGCTAACAACTCTTTAGTCGCTTGCAATAATATAGGCTCGCATGGAAGATGACCCAGCCTCTGAAGCCTTTTTTTTGTTTATGTGGGGAATTTTATATCGATTTCCCCCACCCGCTTTCATGGTTTCTTTCATACATAGTTGCAACGTCAACCACACATAATTGAGTTTGATAGGTGAATAGTCATCATACGATTTTTGAACAGCACTAACAAGTTTGGGGATACTATTTGCACGCAATTTCTGCTGTAGTGATTGAATTGCTCTAAAGAACCCAAGGTCAAGTATATTAAGATTAGGAGAGTTTGCGCCGCAATTAGAAAATCAGGATCACTAGGAGGAACATGAGCGGTCAGGATCATCCTCTTTATCGAGCAAATAATATGTTTGATCCTTCTTTGTCAGGTAAAACCATTTCTCATCTATATGCACATAGTTATACATTCCCTTAAATTTTGGATTATCCGGTGTCGTGCTTTCATCAACCATGGACAAGCAAAACTCTATGCGGGCTGTTTTATTATCCTCTTTTAGATGTGGTTTGATGGCACTTGAGTGGCGACGAAGGACACCTTGCTTAAAAAGACGATGCAATTTAGAGCAGCTAACTACCAAAGCATTCGAAAGAGATGCTAGTGTGGTTCTTTGATGTAACTCTATTTGTGGAACCCGAGTTAAATCGACTTTACGACCACAATTTTGTGCCTTCCTTGATGAAACATCCACATCCATGCCTGGGGAGTTCTCTTGTGAATTTTCCATATCCTTTGAACTGTTCGCAAATCGACATTGAACATGTCTTTAACTTCTTTTGTTGTGTTTCTCTTTAATTTACCATTAACACTCTTCTCTAATAATGCGTGATAAATTGCCCATCTTTCAGTGTTGGTTAGGATCTTTCTTTTTCTTCCTCCAACATTACCTATTTCACAAAAAAAAGTACACCAAAATAAAAGTTTTATAAACCGACACCAAAGTTGAAAACCAATATTCTTTCACATGCACATAGAGAGAAAGCACTACTAGAAAAAAACAGGGGATTACTAATTTTCATAGAGCATAAATATAAAAAAAATCAGAGAGAAAAAACTACTACTGGCATCCTCGCCATCATTTCCATCCTCTGTTTCGATCCTTTGGCCATCAATTCGATCCTCTGTTTGCAGGGATATTTCCTCATTCGATGAATCTGACCACGAGCCGTCATCATCTTCAGTCAATTGATTTAAATCGAGCTCTAAAACTGGGTTTCGAATCTCATTGTTGTCATTGTTAAGTTCAACAATGATATTCCCCGAAAAAGAAGGTGTTACAAGAATGGAAATATTTCCTCCATTGACAAATTCATCATCTATGGGCGGTTGATTCAAATCTATATTCATGTTGAAGGTGTAAAGAACTGATAAACACCATGGTTATTGTAGAGCAGGCTGGAGTATTATAAATTTGAAATTCTTGACAATTGGCTCCAACAATGAAATTTAAATTTTTTTACGTATGGCTCCAAATGAAAATGGCATTGCCTCTTTAATTTAGCTTCAGGATAAATGAAAATGACATATGAGATAGAAGATGAAGAGTCTGATGAAGTCACGTAGGCGGTAGTTTTGTGGTAACTCCTTTTTTATCACGTAGTCACGTAGGTTTATTAATGATAACTTAATTAGCTAATAATTATTTGTTAGGGGTAAAATTGAAAAAAAAATGTTTCTTAATATGTGTGACAAAACCTAAAACGACCTATATTTTGAAATGGAGGGAGTATATATATACATAAATAAACATCTTTTTGCAGAAACTAAATAAACCAAAGAAGACTATCTTGAATACGAAACCTCACTTTCATCAAAATATTGTAGCTGCAGATTCAATCAAAAAATGGGGAATATGCAAAACCAGCATATCAATTTATTTCATTCAATCAATGGCCTAATATAAAACTGTTTCCTTTTTTAATTGACCCAATCAATTCCAAAATTCAGAAGTATATAATCTAAACTAGCAACAATGTTTAATTTCAGCAAATTAGCACATACAGAGAGAGACTCCAATGTCTCAAATTCTGGAAAAAAAACAACAACAGAACAATGATATTCAATTGTTCATCAATCTATCATCATCTACTCCACCAATCATGAAACCAGATTTAAAAAATAATAATTTTAGCTTTTATCAAGAACATCAAAAGACAGAAATAAACAAACAAAAAATACAGATTGACGCTGAATTCGTTAACATTTGATGAAAAACACCCATCGGTCTCATCACTCAACCACCAAACGCCACTGAAATTTGTCTGAAAAAACTCGACTCTTGAAAAAATTGCAACCACCGTGCTCCACCTCCGCTTAGCCGCGAGAGAGAGAGAGAGGGACCCACCGGCGGCGGCGTCTGCTGCGGATGGAACGACGACATCCCCGTAAGATCTGAATAATGGATGAGAAACGCCCACTGCCGCAAAAGAGATCCTCTGGCGAAAACGTCCACCCACAGATAACGCAGGACCCATCGCCGCGAGAGAGATCCTCCGCTGGAAATGCCCACCCACTACCACTACCTCTGTTGCCCCAGACCCATTAGATCCTCCGGTGAGATGGAGGGGACTTCCACTTCGCCGGAATTCTGCAAGTCTCTGCTCACCCACACCACACCCCACACCATTTCCATCGAAGAAGGGAGAAGTGAGAGAGGATAGAGGATTGAATTTTTTATGGAGAAGAGAGAAAATGAAATGATATGTGAGTTATTTATTGAATCTGACTTTGTCAATGGGTTTCCCCCACACCACCCTACACTAGCATAACCCCTATCATCTATTTCTGAATCTCCCATATTCCACGTGGCTTCATACAACACTTTCTACGCATCTTTCTAATTTTTTCATAAAATTATATTTTTTTAAATAAAATATAAATAACCATTGTCGGTTATCCATCCTTTTTTTAATTCACTAACTTCTTCATCTATTTTATCCCTCTATAATTTTTAAAACCACCATTCATAGATCTCGGTAAATTCCACCCATTACACATTTAAATTAAAAAAATTAAATTTCAAATTAATTTCAAATTAATTTTAAATTAACATATAGTTTTTTCTAATCCCGCATATCTGCGGGGTTATGTACTAGTTTATAATAAAAAGTAAGTTTTTGATATTGGGGGTAAATAAAATTTTGTTGGTGTGTTGAGAGCAAAAACTCTTAAGACATAGCACTCCATAGCAACTCACCCAAATTTTTATACTAGTTGCAAATTTATAAATCACAATTATCTTTTCTTAACAAATTGCACTGTATTTATATTAAAATTTTAATTTGAACTGCAAAAGCACAATTCAGCGCACCTTTATAAAAGAATGTGTCTACTGTGCACTAAGGTGTATAATATACATCCTTAATTCAAAAGTTAATTATGCTAATTCCCGTCTAATTTCTCTTCCGCCCCACCAATGTTGCTCAACATTCTTCGTGAGATTACCATAGAATCGCTGCTCGAGTCCTTGGCCAAAAATCGCGCGAACCTTTACTCTTCATAGCTTAAATAGATCTGTACGAATATTTTTTCAATATTCTAAAAATTCTGAAGAACTTAGGCATGCGATGTGGTTATAATAAATATTGATAACTGCCATTCAGGTTAAATATGGAGTATAGATTATACATGCATAGTGGGAAGTTATATTCCATAATCATGCTGATATAATTGGCTTATTATGCATTAGGTTGAATGAGTTATTATGTGAAATAATCATGATATATAATTAGAGAAATTATATGTTTAATTCTTTTAAGCGTGCTGATATAATTGCATTCTATTGTACATGAATTATATGTTTGATAAATGAGTAATACTAAAAAAACAATTTATAATACCCGAAGAATAACTGGATAATACCCCTAGAACAACTCATCAATGCCACAAGAACAAGTCTAAATAATACCCAAAAGATAATTTATAGTACTCGCAGAATAATTTAAATACCTGAAGAATAATTTATAAATAAATAATTAATGAAATAAATAATAAATGAATAATTCCAAAGAATAATTTATAATACCCAAAGAACAAATATATAATACACAAATAAGATAAGATCCAAAGAACAATTTATAAATGAATAATTAATAAATAAATAATTAATAAACGAGTAATACTCAAAGAACAATTTATAAATACCCAAAGAACAATTTATAATACTCAATGAATAATTTATAAATAAATAATTGATAAATTAATAAATTCAAAGAATAATTTATAATACCTAAATAATAAATTATAATACTCAAAAAAGAATATATAATACCCAAATGTTAATTTTATAATATCCAAAAAATAATTAATAATTGAGTAATTAACAAATAAATAATTAATAAACGAGTAATACTCAAAGAATAATATATGATACACAAATAATAATTTATAAGATACAAAGAACAATTTATAAATGAATAATAAATAATTAATAAACAAGTAATACTCAAAGAACAATTTATAAATACCCAAAAAATATCTTATAATACCCAAAAAATAATTTATAATACATAATAAATTATTTGTAAATAAATAATTGTTAAATGAATAAGCCCAAAAATTGATTTATAATGCCTAAAGAACAATTTATAATCTTCAAAGAACAATATATAATACCAAAATAATAATTTATTATATTCAAAGAACAATTTTTATATGAAAAATTAATAAATAAATAATTAATAAACGAGTAATACTCAAAGAATAATATATATAACAAAGAACATCTTATAATACCAAAGAAAAATTATAATACCCAAAGAACATTTTATAAATGAATAATTAATATATAAATAATAAATAAATGAGTAAAACCAAAAGAACAATTTATAATACCCGAATAACAATTGAGTAATACCTCAAGAACAAGTCTAATTAATATCCTAAGAACAAGTCTAAATAATACCACAAAAACAAGTCTAGATAATGTCAAAAGAACAACTCACTAATATCTCAATTTACTAATACCTCAAGAACAACTTAGTTATACCCCAAGAATAATTTCTTAATACCCAAAAACAACTTGCTATACCAAAAAAACGCACAGTGCGTATAATGTATATTTCTGAAAAAATTAAATTAAATTTAAAATTGAACTAAAATCAAGATGCATACTTTTTTTTATCAGTAAAAAGAACTTTGATTTCATTGATGCATGAGAAATACCTCAAAATAAAGCAATTAAACAAGTACAACGCTCATTGTTCTTCATGATCACATAATTAATCACTTAGAGTAGATAAATAAAGGACTATCTAACTATTGTTGGAAATTAAAGATTGGACACCTCAGTTCCTTTATTGCCAGCCAACTCCATAGCCTGCTCTTCACTTCCTCGCTTATTTTTGTCGAAGAGATCTCCTCATTTTTGAATAATTTCGCATTCCTCGCCTTCCAAATAACCCAAGTTATGCACATCTACACACTAGCTCCAAACAATTTGTACTTCCCACCCTTAAAACAACTACTGAAGTGTAATAAATTATCACAGGATCCGAGATTATCACCGACCTCCAACCAAACAAATTCAAGCACTCCATCCAATTCAATGCATACTTAGAATTTGCGTTACTCATTTGATATTATTAATCATATTATACTTTACTCCCCACCAATTTTTCGAGTTTCTTCTATTAAAGAACAAAAATTATAATTCGTGTGTAATTTTATGTGTTGCAAAACGGAAATTAGTTTTGTACTATATATTTTAATTAAGTGATGTCTGAAATTGCTTTCTTCTACATTGACCAACCTATGTTGAAGAGAGAGAGCGGGGATGAGTTTGACAAAATTTATTGAAATTAGATGGGAGTGATGTGCTTTGCAGGGCCTAGTAACCATCGCCTGAGCTTGTCTCCCTACCAGAAAAACATTGAAATCATGATAGGATTTCACGTTTTTAGTTACTTTGTTAGACAACTCCCAACCCACTATATTTCCATAAATGAATTTGAAAATTATAATAATTTAAAAAAAAAACCCAAATAAAATTAGCACATCATAATAAATAAATGAAAAAGTTGGGCCAAGATTTCATTAATGGCCCATAAGACCTATATCTAAACCTAAAATTTCAGACACCCACTTGTCCACATTGTACCATCTATTATACTCTTGTAGTCTTGTTCTCTTCCTCAGTCATTACCACGGATTTTCAGCGGCCAGGCATCGCTGCCTCCTCCACCTCAACCGCCGCCTCCTCCCACGCCCGGCGCCGCCCACGTCTGTGCGCTACATCAGACAGAGTCGCAGCCTCGCCTCCGCGCTGCCACACGCGACGCACCCCCTGACGCCCACGGCCACGCCACGCTGTCAACTGAAGGTATAATTGAATCTGATTATATTTTATTAGGGTTTCAAAATTATTTTTTGCAAGTCTGGGCTCAACTTTTTTTGCAAGGTTTGCAATTTGTGACTAAAAATTAGGCGTCCCTGTGAATGGACAAAAAAAAAAAAAATTAGATTGGAATATGATGGTTTAAGATGACTGTTCACTCGCTCCTGTAGGAAGTGCAAGTCACGAATTTACTGTTGAGCGAGTGACTGTTCACTCGCCAACAAAATCATCAACCAATTGTATAAGTACTTCTGCTTATATATATTTATATATGACTTCAATTCTCAATTTACAACTCTTCATATATAAAGAATACGCCGCCTCTCTCTCCATCTTCAATTTTCATCGGCAGCTGCACTTGCCAGTCTCTCTTCCCCTTAACATATTCCTCCATTTTTCAACATCCACACCATCCATTTTTATCTATTGACAATAATATTGCATTTTACAGAACAGCAATAAAGCAGTCCACCCTTCCCAGGTATCATCAAAACTTTGATTTTAACTATAAACCCCTTTTCCCTCAATTAATAATCTCTTGGGCTGTAAAAATAATGTTTTTTCTATAATTAAATGCAGTATTTCTGTCTCCAAGAGTCGCAAATTCCGACTTGCTGCTAGGGATTTCTACAATTTGTCGAACATTCTGTGAAAAATTTCTAGGGTTTGTGGGGGTTAGTGGAAATGGCGGGCTGTTCATCAAGTATCAGACTTGCCCATTTCAAGAATTTTCGAAAAGATGTTGTTATGTCGAGGTCTTTAAGCTCCAATTTGTCGATAGCCAGATTTCAATGCTCTAGAATTAATGGGACTCGAACGAATTCGAAATTGTTTTATAACAGTAAAAGACAGAAACCTGTCATTGTTAATGCAATGGATCCCGAGACTAATCCTCAATCAAGTGTAGCAGCCTCCACCATAGTTGAACAAAGTGGCATTGGTCGTGTAGAAAATGATGATAAGGTTATGGAAAATAGTTATCTTTCTGTACCTGAAAGTGACAATGGTGGCGGTGGTGGGGATATCATTGATGGGAGTGGCAGAAATGGGAAATTTTCCGGCGGTGGAGGTGGCGGCGGCGAGGGGGATAGTGGTGGTGAAGATTATGAAGAAAAGGAGTTTGGGCCACTGTTGAAGTTTGAGGAGGTGATTAGAGAAACGGAGGCTAGAGGGGCCACTCTTCCAGCTGATATGTTGGAGGCTGCTAAGACTGTGGGTCTACGAAAATTGTTTCTCCTCCGGTATTTGGAACTGCAGGTAAATCTTTGCAACTAATGAATATTATGTGATACTTTGTTTGATAATGGTTTTGGAAATTGATAATGCAGGGGTCAGTGTGGCCACTCGGGTTTCTGATGAGGTCATGTGGGATGCTTAGGAACCGGATGTTGGCTGATCCGTCATTTCTTTTCAAGATTGGAACGGAGGTTCGTGTTCCTTGTGCTTCTTCCATCATTCTTCGTAGATTACTTTTATCAAGAGCTTAATCTTCTATAAGTGCTTATTGCAAGTAGCGTATTAGTGTGCATGGTTCTAAATGTCTGGATATCTCAATATAAGCAAAAGATTGTTTCCAAAGAGTCAATGACTTATGCTGCATTTTTAATGAATTTATGCATTAGGGGAACCCCTTTGTATTTTTGCATTTCCAACTCATGTTGTTCTGGTTTATTGTTCCATTTCCCTGATATGTAGATAGTTATCGATTCTTGTTGTGCAACATTTGCGGAAGTGAAAAAGAGAGGGAAAGACTTCTGGGCTGAATTTGAATTGTATACAGCTGATCTTCTAGTTGGGGTGGTTGTTAATGTTGCTCTAGTTGGTATGCTTGCTCCATATGCCCGAATTGGACAGATATCCGCTTCTCAAGGATTCTTGGGTCGAATGCAAAGAGGTTATGCAGCTCTTCCTAGCAGGTATATACTGCATAAACTACTTAAGGGGTGTTTGCAAACTCTACTTACAGCTTAGAAGCACTTCTCAAAATCCAAAGTTGTGAGGGAGCAGCTTTACAAAAGAAGTGATTCTGCCCCTCCACTTGAGATTCCAAACACCCTTTAGTTGTGTATATTGATATTTCATCAACTTGTTTCTTGGCGTGATTTATTTTTCCTTTGATCTCTGAGCTACTTATCTTCCAAATGTTATGGCACAGTGTATTTGAAGCAGAACGACCAGGAACTAGTTTTTCAATAAATCAGAGAATCTCTACCTATTTTTATAAGGTATAAGTTACCTGTAATATTGTGAATTAGTGTTGTTTCCGTATAAAATAGAGTTATATTTTTATTTTCCGTTGCCTATTGGCTCTAGTTTGCTGCTAAAATCTGCATGGTTTGCAGGGAATTCTATACTGTATGGTTGGGTTTGGATGCGGAATCGTTGGCCAAGGAATTGCAAACCTAATAATGACAGCTAAGCGGTATGTTTCTGTTAAGAACTTCTAGAGGCATACAAGCTTTTGAGTTGAGTTGAGATTCATTCAGATATAATATATTGTATATAAACCTAATTAATAGTTGAATATATATCATTATTCCTCTTGTTGTCCTTATCTGATCACGAAATTATTTTGAAGAAATTGTTCTCTTCCCTTTCGCTTGTGATATGCAATTTATTCTGAAATTCTCTCAATAAGTTAACATGAAAGTGATGAAACAATGTTTCTCATGAACGCATTTTTTGTTCCTCAGGAGCATTAAAAAATCAGAGGATGACATTCCAGTTCCACCTCTTATAAAGAGTGCAGCACTCTGGGGTATTATACTCTTCTCCATTTCATTGTGGAAATGTCAATCGATTAATCTTTATCTCTATAATTACATTAAACTTAATAGATTTGCATTAATGAGAAAGCCATAAGACGAACCAGCATTATATTCGAGTGAAACTAACATTTTCACTGTTGCATATTGTAGTCCTTTCTTGTCTGTGTGATTGTTCACTTAAGTACGCTATCATCGTATTTTATAGGTGTTTTCTTGGGGGTGTCTTCCAACACCCGTTATCAGATCATCAATGGGCTAGAACGAATAGTGGAAGCTTCTCCAGTGGCCAAGAAGCTTCCACCTGTTGCAATGGCTTTTACTGTTGGTGTACGATTTGCCAACAATGTATACGGTGGGATGCAGTTCGTTGATTGGGCTAGGTTGTCCGGTGTGCAGTAAACGACCCTTTTTAACGAAACATGATCCTGGGGTGTTCTGAATCTTGACAATCATCCAAAAAAATTCTCAGAATATGTATTGGTTTTACTATAGCCACCCCATAAATGTTTTGCTTTCTTGAAAGGTCTATTTTGTCCCGTATATTGCTGTTATTTTGTTCACTTACAATAATCTTTTATGAGACCTGATGTTGTCTAAATATTTGCACCAAGAATATCAGCTGTAATCTACCTGCAATGTGGAAATGCGCCCTTACCTAGTCTACATTATTTTAGTGTGATCTGAACATATCAGTTGTGAAGCAAATCATTTACTCTACATCTGTAGTCTATGAATAAAACCACACTGCCAAACTGAAAAGTGCAGGTCCATGTATTACTTTTCTCAGTCAAGGTTTTCTTTTGAAAGTGTTTTGTGTTGGGCTTGGGGCCAAAATATGTTTTCGCCCCCTTTTGTGTATTTCCTGCAATCTCATTTGGATAAGGATATCCCCAGGTACTTCATCTCCTTTATATTTTTTCATTTTGAAAATAATTTGATTGACAAAATTACCCTTTAAATATATTATATAATTATAGAAGATTAGTCCACCTCTCTTTTAAAATCTTGAATTTGATTGGTTTTCATCCCACAATTTATCTTATATTTTTTCAAACAAAAAAGTTATAAAAGCTTTTATTTCGTCAGTATAGTTTTGATATTAGATGATAATAGTTCTTCGTATGCGTATTAATAGTTTTTTTGTACTTTTAAAAAAAAAATTTAAACATATTTGTTCTACACTGTTGGTGGAACAAATGCAAAATGTTCGAAAAAAAAATTTCCGAACATTTATACTTTGTTCAGAATTTTTTTTTTAAATATTTTGTATTTGTTCCACCAAAATTTTCAAACAAAAAATTTCAAATTATGCGTCAAATTCATTTTACAGCTCCTCCAGAATATCATAAAGGCAGTTCGCTCGTGAGATAGAATTTGAGTCATGACCGTATAGATTTGAGAGAGAGAGAGAGAGAGAGAGAGAGAGAGGGAGGGAGGGAGGGAGGGAGAGAGAGAGAGAGAGAGAGAGAGGCGTAATCCACAATTTTATTTTTATTTTTCAATGTATAGAACATGTTGTGTAATTTTAGTAACTACAATATTTATGTATGTTTGATGTTTGAAAAGTTTTTATTTAACGATTCATATATAGCTCAAAGGAAGAAGAATCAGTTAGATATATGAGATGTTACATATTTATGCAATTTTTAGAATATAAGGTCATTGTATATGTATTTGATAATCTTTTATTTTGGAGCAATAGGCAGCCAGAAAGAGTATTAGAAGGTTTCCCTCTTCCTGAGGAGAATACATGTCAAAATTCCTATATGAGAAATACAGAACAAAGCTTGCATGAAAATTTACCTTTTAGCCTCGGTGATGGATGATTCCAGGGATATCTCTAATCTCTCAAACAAAACTACTTTATCTAAGGAGGTAGTTGGATGAGCTCATAAGCTCTTTAAAATAACTTATAAGTTATTTGAGAGCTTATAAGCTCTCTTACAGTATTCGGTAAAATAAGATGTCTGGCAGCTTATAAGAGTTTGAAGTAATTGTATGCAAAAAAATAAGTTGGAATATTCTAACTTATTTTTCTCACCAGCTCCACCTCATCTACCTGCCTCATCCCGAACCCCACCACCACTCTATAATTCATGCCTTAACATAAAAAAATATTTATTTTTCATTAAAATTAAGCTCTTAAAATAACTTATAAGATATTAGAGCTCATAAGAAGTTTAAAATAAATTTAGCCAAACATTGTTTCAAATTTTTAAATGGTAATGAGAATGAAATTTTATTTTCCCCATTTACTCTTACATATATTGAATGAGAGTTTGTGTTCATGGTGGTTACATCATTACTGCTGTGCTCCAATTTTGGAAAAAGTTGACAAAAAAGAAAGTTATTGGGTGTGGTATGGGGGATTGATTGAGGAGGATGATTATAAGATGAGATGGAGGTAATCAAATGGGGGTAATGATTACCTTATTTAGGAGAAAAAACTATGTTATGTACCTCATTTGTTCTAATTACATACAATAATTACTATGTTTTTATCCAATTTTCATTACCATTGAAAAATTTTCATACCCCCTATGTATATTGGGCAACCTACTACAACGGATTACATCTTCGTCCAGCCTTGTTGGCCACCGGCTCCTAGCAGCATGCGATCACTCTTTCACATTTATATCAAACTCCAAAGTGAGATAAATGAAGTTGCTATGTGAAGCTGAAATTTTAGAGTTACAATAAAATTGTAAGATAACAGTGCAACAATAATTGTTAAATCCTGAAATTTGATCAAAGTGCCCCAAATATCACTACTCTAAAATAGTGCAAATAGCAGTGCAACAATAATGGTAAAATAGCTAAAATTTTAGAGTTGAAGAAGCTGAAATTTTAGAGTTGCAATGAAAATGAAAGATTCTGCTATTTCATCATACATTAAAGCTGTCCCAAATATCAAACTTCTTTACAACAGTTAAATCCTAAGAACAAAGCAATGGTCGATGTGCTTGATTACTACAATACATCGTGTCTACATCACCAAAATATTAATAATCAATGAACATTCTTGTATCTGCCTTAAACACATTTGTTATTTATTCTTTCAAATCCGTTTGAAAAATATAGAAAAATGACATACTTACCAACAATTATCCCTAAAAATATTGAAACAAACTTCATGTTTTCTTGTACATTAAATTTTTTTGTCCTTTTCTTCTAAGGTAATTTTTGTGATCTAGACGGGTGTATCCAAGATTCTCTCTTCCTCCTACATGTTTACTTATCAACTCAAATGAATCTCGTTGATGAAGACCTGAGTTACCGGCCAAATCAATCTCTTGACTTGCTCTCCAAATGATTTATTATTAGATACCGACATGTAACTGTCTCTCTTAGTTAATGTTCATAATTGTGGTCTTTGATAATTTCGTGAACCTAAGTTTTCATTGACTTACACTAGTGCTATTCTGGCTTCGTAATTAGTTCTTGTCTCTTATCAATGATTCACTATTCGATAATTTGTTTGAGTAATTTCTTGAAGACCTTCTTTGCAGTAAACAAGCCTACGTGATGTAATAGAATTACTTTTCTTTCTTCTCTTGATTTTTTATTTTCTAGCTCCAAATCTACCCATCCCACTGTAATGAACCCAAAACTTCAAGTTGTGTCAATATTATCAAATTCCATCCCTTCTTTGAGCTTCAAACTCATCTTCATACTTTCACTTTCCATCAATAACAATCTACTTGCATTCAATTTTCTAAACCAAAATATATAGACAAAAACTTATATACAATTTTTTACCATAAAAATATTCATTTTTGAAAAAATTAGCGGGTCTTAACAGGGTCGGTCAGATTTGGGCATTTTTTTCAAAAATTCGTGCAACTTGTATATTTTTTGACTCCCATGTATGTTACAATTTGGGCAAATTCATGTTAGTTTAAGGAAAAATGTATTACAATTAGACTAAACATTGTTTTTTTTTTACACATATTCATTTGTTTTTGTAGAAATAAACATTCTTCATACTATGTAACACATACATGTGTTACATTGTATATGAAACACATATTTATTCTTAACAAAAATTCATTTTATCATATACTAACACATGTTTGTTCATATAATAACACAAATTGAGGAGCAAATATGTGCTACAATTAGAGTAAATGTGTGTTATTGCAAATATGTGTTACAATTAGAGTAAATGTGTTACTGAAAATGTGTGTTATAATTAGAGTAAATGTGTGTTACTGCAAGATCAAATGCGTGTTACTGTATATACAAACATTTATTTGTACTTAGAAAAATATATATTGTACTTTATATAACATATGTAAGGTATTAAAAGATGTATTAGTACATGAAAAACATACCATCAACGTAAATTAACAAAGAAAATGAAAAATAAATTAAGTAACACATATTTATTCTTACAAAAATATATATTTTCCTTATAGTTACTTGAAAAGTACAAAAAAATAATTTTTTTAAGAATTAGTAATACAGATTTTACCTAATAGTAACACACATTTACCCAAACTATAACATATCTGGGAGCGAAAAAACTTAGAATTACAAGTTGAGCGAATTTTGGAAAGAAAAAAGTTCAAATTCGACCCGACCCGATTACACAAATTTTTAAAAAATGGATATTTTTACAGTAGAAATTTCTGCACAAGTGTTGCTCAAATATATATGTAAATAATAACGATCAAGACAAACTTAAACACAAATAATGGGTTGAAACTAATTAAAATATGAATCACATTTGATCAAAATGCCTCAATATTGACTTTAAGTGAAAGAGCAGAAACTAAAAAGAAAAAATCTTGAAGAAGAAGGGAAAGACTTGCCCTATCAATGATAGTAAAATATTACTCCCTCCGTCTCAGGACTATTTTCATAGTTGTTCTGGCCACGCAAACCAAGAAAAAATGAGTATTTAAGTGTAAAATTAAATAACAAAATAAGAAAAAAGTGTATTTTATTGACTTTTGTGAGTATAAAAAGTTTCTATTTTATGTGTGAAAATGAAATTGGGACGTTCAAATAGGACCATTGTGAAATTAGTCTTGAGACGGAGAAAGTAATTCATATCAAATGGGTAATTTTCTATCGATTTTAACTATCCACATTTTTAATGTTTAATTTTTGAAGTTCCTCATAAATTTATCCTAATTCCAAGAATCCCTCGTACGACTTATTTTAGAAAGCACAAACAATATCCACTTAAATGAATATGATTTTGTATTTAATTATTCACTCCGTCCCAATTTTATTTGACACTTATCTTATTTTGACGTCTCAACTCTACTTTCACATGCCTAAAAACATATTCTACACTCAACAATATATTCATAATCAATATATTTTTTTATTTTATTATTTAATTTACACTCGCATATTCTATTTTTCTTGGTTCGTGCCATCTCCAAATGTGAATTTTTTTTTTGGATAGAGAGAGTATTAATTAAGTAAAATGTTTGTCATGTTGATCTTGTACTAGGTTGACAAAACTAAAAAGCTTCACACTCAATAAGCATACATAAACTCAAAAAATTGAATTGATGAAAAAGCCATGGATTGATTATTTAGAATTTTAATGAAAAAATCATGGATTGAGTACCTGATTAAATTTGAGAAGGGCAAAATTTATCATTTCAAGTAGCAAAAACTTGTTCCATTGTGCAAGCGAAAGGGTGGAGGCGGCCGGAAAAGCTCAGAAAATAAAGGGAATAACTATGAATGCTTTTTTATGGGTTTGCTGGAACTATAAATATTTTGATTAGTAATATGGTTAACTTGGTATATTATTGGGAAATCTATAAGATAATATTTTGATATAATCCTAAAAACCCGAAGTCTAAAGTATAAAGTATTTGCTTAACAAACTAGTTGATAAGCCTATTTGTTAGGAGGCTTAAATTAGCTGACATGATAGTTCAATAGGTTACATACTACTTGAAGATTGAAGACTAAATTGCCCGTGAAGAGCAACTAGTGTGATGGCTAAGTGATAAATACACCACCAATGGATAAGCGAACCCTCATGTGCCGAAGTCTAACCAAGCTGACTTAAGGTACAAGTCAGGAGAGTTTCAACCATGTTGATGAAGTTACCTAAAAAAGTAAATGTATTATGCATTTAATGAGGTTGGTTTAACTCGTTGAGACCAATTAAATGCAGCAAAAAGAATGTCTCAAGTCACCTGAAGATTTGTTAGCAGACTTGAAGAAAGCTGTTTGACTACTCTGAGACTTTCAAAGTTGAGCCAATGAGAAGTAGCCACCTATGTACAGACCTGACACAAAAGCTGACAAGTCTGACAGAGTCAAAGTCAGAAGTAATCTAAACCTAGGATGACATAAACTATGTATTCAGACACACATTAAATGAGCATTACACTAATTAATATTTTGAATATCTGCATAAAGATCAAAGAGACGTTGATATACCAAAATAGCATAATTTGAAAGTGTTGGGATAATCTGAGTATTTTGATTAGATCCCAAAACCCCTAATAATTTGCCTAAGTACAGAAGTCAGGATAGTCTAGTTCAGGATTGTAAGGTTAGGGATTCAGTTCAGGGAATGAAGACTGAAGATTGATAGAGTCGACCTTGAAGACTGAAGTCTGAAGTGCACCTCACCTTGAAGCAGTCAGTGTCACTCTTGGAGTTGGCCCGAACAGAAGCTGAAGACCGAAGACCCGAAGATTCATCCTAAAGACTATCCAAGACGATACCACTGACTTGTGTTTCTACTGAGTACTCTAAGCATGCTCAGGTCAGGACTAAGTCAGTGAAGGACAATGTAACCTATCAGGCTGAGTTTAATGCTCGTAAGACCTGACTTAGGCCTTGTATCAGTTTATCTGATACATGTAAGTCCAAAGAAAAAAGGTTACATATGCTATGGGAAGTTGACATTTATGTTAACACCTGAGACAAAGAGAATGTCAGTAGACTCCATTGAAGACAAACATTTATCCTGAGTAAATGACAAGAGACTCAGAGATTAAATGTACAAGGAAGGACAATGTGTCAGACGAACAACTAGCCATTTGTACGGAGAGCCAATCGTCATCCAACACATATGTACATAGTCTGCGCAACAATTAATGCGGCATTCAATGCGTTTCCGAGTTGCAGGCGGTGGGACAGAATTTTCCAGATTAAGCATGAGAAAAAGGTCAACAAGTACATCTAGCCTGCAACTACCCTAAAATAGGAAAATTTGGGTGGATCTCCTCCAACGGATCTATTTCAAATCTACCTATAAATACAGAGGACCTTGCACCCATTCAAGGTTACGGGAAATTTCCAAGTGAAAGCATCTCAAGAATCTAAGCACTCAAAGCATACTTTGAACAACACTCAGCAATTAAATTTCCCTAGTGTTGTAGTAGGATTCACTCTGCATCTTGCTTAGATTGATAACTCTAATCTTTAGCATTGCTTTGTATTGCTAGGGCTATCCTTAGTTGGAATCAGAATACCAAACCCCTCAGGTTGTGAGGAAGGTTGGTTAGGAAGGACTGAGACTTGTAAAACCACACAGGGGCTAAGTTCCTTAGAGAGGAAGGAAGCTACTCGTGTCCCTTAGCACGTAAAAATCAAGTTCTGATCCTCAGTGGAAGAGGATCACTTTCTGTTAAATCAGGCCGTGGACATAGGAGCGGGTTATCTCTGAACCACGTTAAAAAGCCCCTTGTATGCTGATTTACATAGTTGTTCAGGATCATAACTGTCATCATTATAAACTGAGCATACTTGCATTGTTTTGAAACATTCAGGCTGAATCAATCATCCTGACTCTTAAGACTGTGCACCAGCCTTAACCACCAATTTTCTAAGCAAGTCAGAGAAAACATTTTTAGAAACTAAAACGAGTAGAACTTAAGGGCTCACATTCCGCACATACTCTAGCTTACTGAGATAGTAGTCCAACTGACTCGCTTCCGAGCAGTCAGTAGGTTTGTTATCTCTACTGAGCTTCTGAGCACAACACTCATACTCAGCCTGTCTGACTCCTTACTGATTCGTCTTTGCTGCCCCTGCAGACTGTCAGCTTAGTGTGTAATTTCAGGATCTTCCTTACGGAGTGTGTAAGAGTATTTTCTGAGGTTTTTTGGAAAATCTGACATCAGTGTATTTCCCCCCGTACACTGATGTTGGGACAATCTGAGTATTTTGATTAGATCCCAAAACCCCTGATGAATTTGCCTAAGTATAGTATTCAGGATAAAATAGTTCATGATAGTTAGGTTAGAAATTCAGTACAGGAGGACCATGCTAAAGACTGAAGAATATTGGAGTCGACCTAATTTACTGAAGTCTGAAGCGTAAACCATTTTGAAGGAGTCAGTCAGTCTCGCTGAAGATTGTCTGTTCTGAAGCTGA